>VKOC01037766.1:0-10081 GCA_009364415.1 Spea multiplicata | reverse complement strand
CGACATCCAAACACACATACCAGGACAGGCTCTTCCACACCGACACCCAGACACACACCAGGACAGACTCTGCCACACCCAAACAACCACAAACACCAGGACAGGCTACTGCCACACCATACATCCCAAAACACATACCAGGACAGGCTCTTCCACACAGACACACGCCAGGACAGGCTCTGTCACACTGACAACCAAACACACCAGGACAGGCTCTGTCACATGGACACGCAAACACACACACCAGGACAGGCTCTGCCACACTGACACCTGCATCCAGACGGGCTAAGTTAAAGATACATATTTTTTTTCTACAATGCTTGTGTGTTTTGTGTTTTTGCCCCTTTGTATATCGCCCCTGGCCAGTCCTATGTGTATGTATGCCCCCAGCCTGCCCCTCCCTTTTGTATTGATTTGTGTGATGGCCCCAGCTGTCACCTTGTGTATTGATGCCGCCAGCCAGCCCCCTTTAGTACAAATTTATACACTCCAGCGAGCCCCACATTGTATATTTATCCCACCAGACAGCCCCCTTTAGTACAAATTTATGTGGTGCCCCCACACCCTTGCTTATTGCCCCCAGCCACCCAGATAGAACTTGCCATCTTTGCCCCAAAACAGCCTCCCTATGGTATGGCTCCTTGTGGCATCCTTGCCCAAAAAAACAGTGTGCCTGTGCCATGCCCCCACTTACACATCCATGCTATCACATATTTATTCACATATACTCAGTCATTCCTTCAGATACTCATTCACTCACCCAATCTCAAATACTCATTCATACAGCCTCCCACACCCCCTTACCTGAACTGCAGATGTGTCTGTACCGCTCACAGACTTTCACAGGGGCGCGCAGCTTCCTTCTGTGTTGCTCGCATTCTGTGCTAACAATCTCTGTTTTACTGCTATGGGGAAGCAGCAGTGGCGAAAACTCTAGAAACTATATATAGAGGGAAACATAATTTCCACCATAAAATCACACCACTGAAAAAAACATTTTCCCAAAAATGTGCTATGGAATTATACTTTTATTAGACTAACATTATACTTGGTCATTCAACATTGGAAGCCTGAAGCCACAATTTAGTGCGACTAATCCTTGATATAAATATTAGATTAAATAACACAATACCTTAACTTTTCCACAAAATGATTTCTGGGCCTTGAACGTTTTGTCCCCTGAAGTCACTACAAATTCAGGAAATTGGATAACTAAAAATGAAATAGTTCCTACTGTTAAATTAAGTGCCAGGAAACAGCAAACACACACCAGGACAGGGTCTGACACCCAGACACACACCAGGAATTTCCACACTGCATTGTTGTTGATACCACTCATAGTGGTTTTTGCCCCTTGTGTATTCATGCCTCAGCCAGCACCCTTTTAGTATAGATTAATCTGTTGCCCCCACACCCTTGTATGATCGCCTCCACCCAGCACTATTTGTATTAATGCCCTCAGTGAGCCCCTCCCTTTATTATTGATTTATGTGATGGCCCATCACATATATGCTTTAGACATGCATTTTTTACTACATAATAAGTACTTATCACTTGAAATTGAAATATGACTTCAAATTAACAGCTGAACTGGCAGTTTCTTTAATATTAGACCCTTCTGTCGATATATATGTATTAATATTAGACCCTGCTGCTGATATATATTATTAGCCCCTGCCGCCAATTACCGTATTTGCTCTATTATAGATGACCCTTATTATAAACGACCCCCCCAAATCTGAATATTATTTAGGAAAAAAAGAAAAAGCCTGAATAAAGAAAAAAAAAATTTACCAGTAAATGTTAATTCATGTAAACTATTTTTTAAAATAAAAGCTATGACTAGAAAAATACTTTGGTTTTATTTCTTCTATTTTCCAAACCTGCCCCCCCAGTTATGCACATCTGCCCGCAGAAATGCCTTATACCCGCCTATATGCCACTGTGCCACATGATATGACGTTTAACCCTATATGCCACTGTGCACCATGATATGCCTTTTGACCCCTATGTGCCACTCTGGCATTAAGGGGGTTAAAAGGCATATTATGGGGCAGAATGGCATTTAGGGAGGTTTAAGGCTGCGGGGAACTCTGATCTCTGACAGCCGGGGAAGGTCTGCGCAATGGACGCAGACAACCCCCGCTGCTAGCCACACCTCCTTCCGGCTGCAGCGGAAGTTGTCTACGCGAATCGCGTAGACATCTACACGCTGCCCCGGCTACACACCAGGGACTCAGAAGCACCGGTAAGTGGGGTAGCAGCGGGGGATCTGGATCTTAGTCATCTCATAGTCAGTCCTATTTGAGGTTTGATTATAAGATGACCCCGATTATATAAGACGAGGGGCTTTGTCTTATAATCGAGCAAATACGGTATTTATATGATTAGACCCTGCTGCCTATAGCAGGTATTGATCAAAACATTAACACACAAGCCAAGCTTTGCATGTATAGGTCAATTGAAATTCACTTGTGAACTCAGCATTGAGGGTATAGGTCAAATAAGCAGAATCAGACATACAAATCCTGCAGGTATACAATAATAATGTATGGAAACATAGCATTGCAGGTATAGATCAACTGAAAATCACATGTAAACTCAGCACTGAGGGTATAGATTAAATAAGTGCATGGAAACAGCACTGCAGGTAATGATCAATTAAATATGACATACAAACTCTATTTGTAGGTATACATAAATAATGTGTGGAAACATATAGCAGATATGGACCCACAGAATAACACAAAAACCCGGCTTTGTGTGTATAGATCATTTGAAATTCACATAAAAACACAGCATTACAGGTATATATAAAACCCCCTAAATTACAGGCATAGATCACAGGCTGCAAACCCCTAAGCCCATCCAAATTATATTACACATCTTTGTCTCTAAACAGCTTCCTGTGGTCATCTTTGTCCCCAGTTTCCCATAACCACCTTTGTCAGTAAATACTGTTACTACCATCACATAGCTGGTGTGCCATCACCCTACCACTTGGTATTTAGTGCTCATACAATAAAACACAACAAAACAATTACACACAGAAAGCTCAGCTGGGTATAAGGCAAAGGATTGAACATGGTTTTGTGTTCAGCTTTGTAACGGATCTGGCTAGTCCGAGCGACTGCCTCCGCTGTCTTCTGCTCCCTCAGCCTGGGACTCACACTTTCCCCGGTTCCCCAGTCACTCGCCGAGACTCAGTGTAGGGGAAAACCAAACTAAGACTGATTTATTTTAGACACACAGAGCTGGATATATCCAGCAAAACACACATTTACATAAAACAAGATATTGGGACACAAACAACCCCCTTAATCTGCCTCCCAGAGACAACAGGGGCAGTAACGGGATTAACAATACAATAGGTGGGGGAGACTGATTTATACATTAAACTAAAACAATGGAGGCCTCTCCCTGGTGGCAGATCCTGGCTGTCTGCTGGAGATAATCCCCTCAGCCAGTGATGAGAAGATACTGCTGGGGGTAGCCACAGAAGTCTCTACAAACCCAGGGCCCATAGTCAATAGGGAGGAGGCTGGCAGCCAGGCTTCTCCAGTGGCCCCAGTGATGGAGGCTTCCGTCACAAGCTTCATTCTACATTATCTTATTATTCACAATGGTTGCATAGTTGAGTTCTTGAGTATACCTGATATACAGACATAAAAGATTATGGGAAGCTATTTAGCGACAAAGATGCCTATAGGAAACTGGGCACAGAGTTTGCCCCCAGTCTCCCATAGCCATCTTTGTCCCAGCCTCCCACTGCGAACCATGCCCCCAGTTTTGTCAACTTACCTGACTGAAGAAACGTGCCCTAACAGTGCATTCTGCTGGGTTCCCGCTTCCAACCTTGCTCCACCCACCTCACTGAACGGGGCTGGCCCCGCCCACAAAGTTCATTGAGCCACGCTGGCGCCGGCTGACTGTCAATCCGGGACAGCGCATTGAAACTGCCTGGGACGCGGGACATGTAGTCCCATTCCGGGTCTGTCCCGGGGCATCCAAGACGTGTTGTCACCATACAGGCAAGGCAGGACAGGTGGTTCCATATTCGGCGGGGGGGGGGGCAGGAAAAACCTAGGAGGGGGCAATTCCCCCCCCCTCTAGTGACGCCACTGGGAAGCACACGCGCAGCAGGGTCATGTGACGTACATGATGTATGTGACGTGACTCCGCTGGGTTCCTGCATCCCTTGCAGTTACTTGCGCACTGTAGCGGGCCCCTGCAGAACTGATCTCGGGGGTCGCCCACAGCCATGGTTACTGCAAGCACAAGGGGCAGCTGCCCCTTTTGCCCTGCGTTAGACGGTCCTGGCGGTCGTATCGACCCAGTCAGTCCAGCCCTGACTGGGCCTATGTTCAGATAGGGGCTTGGAGCTGCAGCTTCATCAGCCCCTGTGTTAATCTGGCCCTGCTCGCTATCTAACAATTACTTCAGTTGAGGGCTATCATTCTAGTTCCCTTTGAAGACAGTGGTTTGGGAGTTTATTTTGTATTTTCTAGTTCCAAAGTCCTCAGGGATTTCCTCTCATTATAGGCTTGAGATTCTTGAACAGGCACTTCAAGCATGTAAGGTTTAAAATAGAGACTGTGAAATCCACTCTAGAGATATGGATTTTATGGCATCAGTAGAGCTCAAGGATACTTATCTGCATGTCCTTATTCACCCTGCTTATCAATGTTTTATCAGGATTGCCATCCCTTGGGGTCCAGATGTTCTTAATCTGCAAGTCCATGCTCTTCTGATTGGTCTTGGTCTGCTTCAACTCCAAGAATATTTATGAAGCTGCTTGTGGTGGTGACTGCCCATTTATGACTTCAGGCTATCTCAGTCATTCATTGTCTGGAGAACTGGCTTATACAAGCAAGAACAGTCTCTTCCCTGAGCAGTCATATCTCAGAAATGTAGAAAAAGTAAACAAATAGGAAAAAAAAAGCAGACAAGAAACAAGTTAAAGTAAAAGTCAACTACTAAAAAATATGTACTTACAATATTTATATATATATATATATAATATATATATATATATATATATTCAAATATATGCCAGTAAATAAGTTGTTATGAATATGTGTAAAAAAATTGTTACTATATCAATATATATCAAAATGAAAAAAAAAATATATAAAATCTCATAGATGCTCATGTGCAAAATGTGTGACACAGTTAAATAAATCAACAACTCAATAAGTAGATAAATAAATGAATACTTAAGTTTAGCAACGTCCAATCTAACACTACTCAGTTCACGAAAACCATCCAAAATAATTCATCCAAAAAGGACAACGAAAGTTAAATAGGGCGATTCAATTGATGTTTCGCTCTTAGGGTTAATGGCTTCAGGAAGAAGATGAAGAAAACAAAAGAAACATACAATAGGCAAAATCTGTATGATTAAAATATATTTATTACATGATTAAAAATTACCCACAGGATGGGCTCCATTTGAATGTATATAGAATAATTATATTGGGTATAAGACTCCTTGCTAATGTGGTCCCGACTTGCATGTGTGTAGCCGCACTTATAATGGCGCTCCAGGCTGGCACGTCCACGTGTATGTCCGCGCTTGTGGGCACACACTGCAGAGCAGTTTACCAGGCCGGAATGTCCAACAAATGAACAGCTCTCACCAAGTCCAGCTCACACACGCAGCAGCAGGTCTCGGTCTGTACGCCACACAGTCCACCTGAAGTGTTTCGCCAACATTTAAAATTTATCACACATTTTCCATAGGGAAGATTACAGCAGCAAGATATGCCTGGTCTCTGGCACACATGAGACATCTTTAGCAGTTCATTCTTCAGTTTTGGGAAGAAGATATCATCTTTAGACCATCAGGTTCGGCTCGCTGCTCCAGTAAATTGTCTCTCCACTAGTGAAACAATCTTTCGACAGGCAAATCTGCGATTCCTACTACCAAGGAAGTTCATACTAAGGGCATTCTGCTAAATTCGAACAATCAAGCAGATCAAGTGTAGTACCGTTTGGGAAGGGGGCAAACACTTGATCCTCTGGCCTTAGGGTCGAGGTAGCAGGGAGCCCGAGGTGCTTATTGCCCCGGCATATGCTGGAGACACTTTTTTTCCCCACAGCCTGCACGTCACTGAAATATTGTGAGCGCATGATTTGCACCAAAAGCTTTTGTTACTAGGCACACTTTTTCCCCTTTTGCGTAGTAATTAGCTTGTGGATTGGGTACTTTTTTAATTTTATTTATTTATTCACTACGTTTTTCCACGAGTGCCTATAAATTGAATCTGGATTCACGTTATCCAATCACGGCGAGGTCATCACTTTGATTCTGGATTTTGATTTGGCGCCACGTTTTTGGACACCGCACCCGCAGTGAAAGCTTGAGCTAGTTGATGGAGGTGTAGGGAGCCTTATGGCCCCCTGAAGTTCAAAGGGGTCTTACCCTTCGGGGTTTGACTCGAAGATCCGGCCCTCCCATGGGGGTGGGAAGGAATTTTGTCTGGATTTTCCCTTTGGGAATGCGGCACCAAAGGAGCATGCACCTCGGGCTCAAAAAAAAAAAAGTAGTAGCATACAACAGCAAGCAAGGAGGCACGAGAAGTTGCTGCCTGATAAACATCTCGTTGTTGATATGTCTATTGGAAGAAAATCACTCAGTTTCCCTCTCTGCAACTCACATCAGTGGAATCAGGAGCAATCAAGCAGATTTTTTCAGCAGAGCGTCCATGCATCCTGGAGAAAGAAGAAAAACCTTGTGATGAAGGGGTTCAGATTGTGCAGAGAAGGCATCATGGCATCCATACACAGTTTGCAAGTTCCTGTCTTCTTTTTTCTGAATCCTGAAGATCATCATCTGGCTGTAGATGCACTCTCCCAAGTGAATTTACATTTTTTTTCTCCCTTTACTCTCATTTCTAGGGTCGTCTAAAAAATAAGAAATCAGAGAGCTTTAGTTATTCTGGTTGTCCCAGACTGGTCTGGAGAGAATATGCAGATATGATCCTTCTCATCAAAAAGAAGCTCTCTGTAAGAACTGTTTTTGTTAGCTTTTGTAGATGAATAAAATATTTTTCAAATAGAAAAAAATATATTCTTTTCATTTTTTTCACCAAATGTGTTTCATACTATATAAGATATGATCGTAAAAATAATATCTAACAAACCCTTTTTTGTCCTGAAAAAAAATCAGGACTCATTTGTGTGGGTACAGTAAATGAGAGAGAGAGAGAAGGAAATTACAGCTACACATAATCACCGCAGAAATGTTAAAACCACCATTGTCACGAAGGGTACAGAAAAATACAGTTCTGTCTTTAAGAGGTTATTATTACATTTTTCTTAGTATGTGTCCATATTTGAACCTTGGATTACAAATGGTACAATTCTAAGTACACCCTGTCTTCACCAGGAGTTTCTTATTGGAATAAAACCTGCTGCATTGGACCTACCTTTGGACAAAATAATGATGTGATTTACTGTCTTAGGGGGTGATACCACACTGGAGAGGAGAATTGCATGAGGAGTTTATATCTAATGGGAGAGGTGTGCTCCCATCACATGTATAGTTTATGTAGCGGCTCATTGAGCTTTTTTATGTCATTTTGTTTGTCTCTTTTATTCATTGTATTAATAGTACAATGAAGTATAGTGACAGTTGTACAACAAAGTACATTCAGAGATGTAGCACAAACATATCCAGATAAAACATATCGGAATGTTGATGTCATGGAAGGTATGTGCGGTACATTACCACGTAAGGATTACATGAGGACATTCATTGTAGCTTAGATGTAAGTAGCAAAGTGAAATGAACAGCCGAAAGTAACAAAAGTACAATATAACAGAGCAGTGAACAGAGGAGGAGGAGAGATTGGGCTTTGACCTGCGTAATAAATACTGAAGTCAAGGAGGTTTATTTAGTAAAGAGAGTATTAAGTATCCAGTTAACTGGTTCTGCAGGTAGAGCTTGAATGGTCATGTAAAATGTGTCCTGAAATCAACTTGATTTCTGAACATTGAACTGTAAATTATACTGGGAAAGCTCAGATGGTCTAGCTGGAGAAAACTCCCAGTATTGGCCTCTATACAATGAGTAGAGTTAGAACCACACCTCTGTTTAAACATCAATGAACTTAAACTACAACTCTTGCAAATTCTCCTGGTGCCTTTTTATTTTGTTAAGAGATCTGTCAGATGGTTTCCTAACAACTGTACTTTAGTATAGCTCTATGGTGAGGAATGAAAAAAAAATTATCTGGCCAGTGAACGGAAGGGGGGCACCCCAGCAGCATCTGTACTTCAGTGTTGGAAGCTGAACCACTGACTCTGCATTAAGGAAACACTCAAATCAGGTTCTAAAGGGGGATTTGGAACTATCTGTACAATAAGTGCATTGCATCAGTTAAAATTAATACTTTTTCCTTAAAACAGACATGTACCTCAGGGATTTTCTAATAACTTAAACCAAGGAATTATTTCTCTACTTTGGTGACTTATTGCCACAAATAGCAGAAAAGGCTGTCTTAGTATAGGTGAGTGTTAACTGCTGCTGGCTCATGTCCTCCACTTGCAGAACCCCTTTCCATCAGATCACATATATTTTTATACTCCCTTAACTGATACAGCCTACAGAAGGTGCCCTACTGTGTAAATGTTACCTACCAGCTCAAGGTGTAGGGTAAGCTGATGCATTGCTTTAAATATCTTTGTTTAAGCATTCAATTAGTTAATCTGAGGTTGATTTAAATGTGTTTCTTTGTGCATGCCCTCTGTATCTGTTCTGGCAAGAGGTGTCATCTTCCAAATGACCCCTGTGCAGGGCCGGCCGAAGACTTAACGCCGCTTGGGGCAAAGTTTAAAATGCGCCCCCACCCCCCCGCCGCTGACGACCAGGGGGGTTGTGTCATTTTAAACTTCGCCGACAGCCCCCCGCGGTACTTACTTAAAAGAGTCCTGCGCGAGTCTCCCTGCTCGTGCACGGTGCGGCTTCGTAATGCTGCAGCGCGCGGAAATTGACGCACTTCCGGCGCTCAGCATTACAAGCCGGCACCAAGACCGAACAGGGAGACTGCCGCAGAGGAGAGAGAGAGCAAAAACCACTCGGTGCCCCTCTCTCTTCCGCTTCCAAAAAAAAAACGCTCGGGGCGGCAAAATGCAGCCCCTTCTAAAGTGCCGCCTGGGGCAATTGCCCCAGTCTGCTCCATTGTAGGGCCGGCCCTGCCCCTGTGGTGATTCATGAGCAATGCAGCCTGATTTAGTGGCAATGCAGCCACCTCAAAGGAGAACTCAATGATATACTCTGATCGGAACATCATAAGAAATCATCTGCACAGGCCTACTTATTGAAGAAACTCGTGAGTAAGAGTCCTGTGTTTCAGTCCCATTGTTTTTAAGAACTGTTTGCTGTTTTATTTTTATTTTGTATGTCTTGTTTTTTGTAATTGTGCCACTAAAAAAAAGAAGTTTTTAGTTCTCAGATATTTAAATATATCAGAACTATTCAGATCAAATTCTTGAATTAATTGAGGAAAAGATTTAGGTCCCCCAGTAGTCATTAATTGATCTAAGGACGTTATAACTTTGATTTTAAGGCAAGACAGTAGGCTTCCTATTTTGCATAGTCTTCCTTTACTCTCACAGTAGCAGCAAAGAAAGAGTTAACAACATAAGTGGATTCTCCAATTGTCAAAGTTTATATTTGGAATACAAAATTCCACTGCCTTTAATTTAGAAAAAAACGGAATCCCTTTATGAAGATTTAATAATTTCTTGATAACTTCCCATATCGAAGTATCTGTCCCAATATCATATTTGAGCTTCTTATATTTGAAATATGTTCTGAAGTTAGAGGACACCATAGGATAGCCGCTAAATCAATAGATCGACATCAGCAAACGTGGTGTACATGATACAATGTGACAAAGGGTGCTACATTGGAGAAACTTAAGCTGCACCTTAGAATGAACCTGCACCGAAGCTCCATCAAAAACCATGAGGAAGAAAAATATTGCACCCCGGTAGGACATCATTTCACACAGAACAATCACTCCATCCAAAATCTAAAAATTAAAGTACTCAAAGGAAATTTCAGAGACTCTCA
>VKOC01037753.1:0-12127 GCA_009364415.1 Spea multiplicata | reverse complement strand
ATATAATGGGAGGGGCACATGAGATACCACAGTCAAAACTGGGGGGCATTAATAATTTCCACCATTAAATCATATTACTGGAAAAACATATATACATACATAATACTTGGTCATTCAACATGGGAAGCCTGAAGCCACAATTTAGTGCGACTAATCCTTGAAATAAATATTATAGAGTAAATAACACAATACCTTATCTTTTCCACTAAATGTTTTCAGGGCCTTGAATATTTTGTCCCCTGAAGTCACTACAAATTCAGGAGGTTGTTTTATCTCTGGATAAGTAAAAATTAATTAGTTCCTACTGTAAATTAAGTGCCAGGAAACAGATAACCAAACACACACACACACAGGACAGGCTCTATCACACCAACACCCACACACACCAGGACACGCTCTGCTATACTGATAACCAAAAACACACAAACAGCAGGATACAATCTACGACACAGACATCTACACCAGGATGGATTTTCCACACTGCATTGTCGTTGGTTCCCCCTTAGTGTTTTTGCCCCTTGTGTATTAATGCCTCAGCCAGCACCTTTTTAGTATAGATTAATGTGGTGCCCCCAGACCCTTGTATGATCACCTCCAGCCAGCACTATTTGTATTAATGCCCCCAGCAAGCCCCTCCCCTTGAATTATGCGATGGCCCCATCACATATACGCATTAGATATGCATTTTAAACTACATAATAAGTATTTATCTCTTGAAATTGAAATATGATTTCAAAATAAGAGCATTTTCTTTAATATTAGGCCCTGCTGCCCATATATATATGATATATAATATAATATATTTATATATTAGCCCCCTGCACCGATATATATAGTAAATTTAATAAATCTTAGAACCCTGATGGCCTAGCAGCTATAGATCAACAGATTAACACACAAACCCAGCTTTGCATTAATAGATCAACTGAAATTCACTTGTGAACTCCACACTGAAGGTATAGATCAAATAAACAGAATCAGACATACAAATCCTGTATTTGCAGGTATACAATAATAATGTATGGAAACATAGCATAACAGAAATGGATCTACAGAATAGCACAAAAATCCAGCTTTGCAGATACAGATCAATTGGAATTCACATAAAAACTCAGCTTTAAAGGTATAGCTAAAAACCCCTAAATTACAGGCATAGATCACAGGCTGCACACCCCAAAGCAAAACCAAATTATACACATAGGACTTGCCCCAAACAGCCCAGCACGAGTCAACTTTGTCCCAAACAGCCTGGCCTGTGCCATCTTTGTCCCATAAACACCTTGCCTGTGCTATCTTGGTCCTCATGGCTCCAACACCCTGCTTGTGCCATTTTTGCCTTTCCACAATTATACACCTGATACACACAAACACTTTTAGTCACTAATTCACACATTCACATAATTCATTCATACAATCATTTATTCTCTCATACATTCACACAAATCATTTACACATATTCATTCTGACAAATTCATTAATTCTCCCCCTCATTCAGACAATTCATCCACACATTAATTTATACTCCCCTCTTTATCACTATCTACTCCCTCTCCCTCACACATTTTCTACCCTCTGTCCCCCTTTCTATCTACCCCCTCTCCCTGCCTTATCACTTTCTTCCCCCTCTCCCTCCCTTATCACTTTCTTCCCCCTCTCCTCCCTTATCACTTTCTAGCCCTCTCCTTCCCCTTATCACTTTATTCTCCCTCCCCTACCCACTATCTAGCCTCTTCCCCAACCACTATCTACCCTCTACCCTACCCACTATCTACCCTCTCCCCCTCCCCTACCCACTATCTACCCTACCCACCTCCTCTACCCACTATCTACCCTCTACCCCTTTGTAGTTCACTTACCTTGAAGTCCTGAGGTGGGAGTGCGAAGCCTCCGTCACCCTGCTCTGTCGCTGTGCGTGCGGCTTCACTGCTGAGTGCCGGCACCACAACAGAGGTAGAGGCCTCCGGGTCAAAAAAAACAGTGTTTCTATTCGCAGGGGTCACCCTAGGTTGGGTGGTTCCAAATTCGGTGTGGGGGGGCAACGGGGGAGCAAGGAAAAACCTAGGGGGTTCTTTGGATTATTATTAAGCAGGAGTCTTGGACGTGTTTCACTCATTCCAAGAACCCTATTGCACTTTATTTATTATGGTAAAGCTAGTGCTGTTGACCTTTAGAACAACCATTTTCTTTATTACTTTATTTGATATATTTATCTATCTCTCTGTATATGTGAACTTCTGCATTTGGATTGGATTGTTTTCATAGAAGAATACATTTTCTAGAGATGCTTCCAGGTTTATGTATTTCAAACTATCAGGAGGCCAGTTTTGCTGAAGAATTTTGTAAATCAGCTTTTTGCTTTTAAGGTAAGCTTACATTACCTCAGCTGACTTACCAAAGGAATGTATTTCTCTTTGCCAAATCATAGGTCATTTAATACAGTGCGTCTCGAAGCAAGGCTTTGTTGAAATTGTTTTGGCTACACAGTATACAGATGAGTACATTGTAAAACTATGAAATGCAGTATCTTAAAACCTAATTTTAGACTTTATTTGCTACATGTTATACTATGCAACAAGGACAATGAACTGATCAGATATATTTTACTGTTCATTTTAGCTTTCTGTTTCATAGAAATATACACTATATAGACAAAAGTATTGAGACAGACCTCTTAATTATTGAATTCGGGTGTTTTTTCAGACCACAGGGAAAAATAGGTTGTTCTGAAAATCTCAGTGAATTCAAACATAGTACTGTGATAGGATGGCACTTTTGCAATAATTCAGTTTGTGAATTGTCATCCCTTCTAGATATTCCACAGTCAACTGTAAGTGGTATCATGGAAACTGGAATGTTTTAGGAACAGCAGCAACCAAGAAGCAGAAGAACATGTAAAGGCACAGAGAGGGTTAAGGAGCATGGTACGCAAAGGAGGCACCAAATACATATTAATGTGTATGTATTTAGAATACAATGCTACAAAAGTCTGTGTTGGTATAATGGTCAGATGTCCCAATACTTTTGTCCATATAATATATTTTTTAAGCCATGTTCACATGTGAAATGTATTGCTAATGCTATAAAGAAAAAAAGTGAGAAAGATGTAAATAATTTGCAGTAAACAAGAGATACACAAAAATAATCTATAAGTGATGTCCATACCTGGGAACTCTCTGGGTTTGACCCGGAGATTGCCAGGTGAAGCTCCCCTTCTCCGGTTCTCCAGCTCAAGACCCAAATCCTGACGTCAGTGGGCAGTCCTGGCCACGTCCCGCAAGGGAAGGCTCCGGGTAGCCGGAGCCCAGAAGTATCCAGGTATGGTGATCATGTTATCATGTCAAGATAAAACAGATATGCACACCTTGTAACTAAGGTGGAAAGTCATCTCAACATATATTTCAAAATAATTCTGGTGACCAGTGCTAACTCAGAGAGACAAAGATAAAGAGAGTTCATTACATTAAATGACAACAGACATGCCAATTTTATATTTAAACCATAGAACTGAGGTGTTGAATTCAAGCTTTGAACAAAATAACACTTTTCACAGGCTGTACTTTTGAATCAAATAAAACAGTTAATTATTGTTCTCAGATTCCAAAAAATGTCATTTTTTTATTTAATGAATTCAGCGTTCCTGACTTAGAGAAACACAATCTTTGCAGACGTCTGAGTCACACATAGTGGGCATCAATAAATCTCAGTAAACAGTCATTTCTGTTTTAATCATAGTTGTAACAGTATAGTTAGCCAACAAAGAAGTTTTGTCATTTGGCTAATTTCTGAAGGAAAGCAAAGTTCAAGACTTCATGCAGATCTTGTTTAAGCATTTGAAGCTGCAACTGTAAACTATGTTCTCTAAATCAATTGTTCATTAGTGTTTCATACTGATATTTTATCTGAAAATTATCAGTTATAAGATGTAGAATTAATATATATATATATATATATAAATATATATATATATATATAGACTTGTACATTAATTTCTACAAACTTTATTTTTAACGAAAATTGCCTGTTTTGTGCATTTGTACAAATCAATGAAAATGAAGGCGTCATAGTTCATCTATTCATTGCTAAGTGTAGCCAATGAAGGGAGAGCCGTTTTGGCGCCATTACAAGCTGATGCCATTTTAACTTGTTGGTAGCAGCAGCAATTTAGCAGAGTCTGAGATTAATGCTCATTGCTCACCTAAAATACTGCAAGTTAAGTAATAGTTTATTTTAGTGCAGTGTGGGGTGGATTGGAGAAGCTGTAGAGACCACTGTAGTGTAAAACAGGGAGTGCAGCCGATATTTGCCCCAGTTCCTGAGTAGAGTTTAGTTGATTAAGAAAGTTGCCCATTTATGCTACTAGCCAAACCTATAATCTGTGGAGAAGTTATTTTTTTATTATCATTCTTTCATATAATCAATTATTCTTCATTGATAAATATTGGTGACAATAAATATTGGTGACAATATAAAATGTATAACGTATAATATTGGGGAAAATCAGTCAGGTTCCACAGGGGTGCATGTTCCTATTATCTGCCAGTGTCTGCATATCTTCCTTACTCTGGGTAAACCTTTTTACAGCTAATACAGTACGCTGTGTGAGTTAATAAAGCGGTGGTATTTCATTCTTGATGGGATGTGAAGTACCCATAGCACGGCCCCCACTACTTTCATACTTGTTCAGAATGTTGATGTGTAATGTGTAAATTACTGTGTATTTCTTTTATTGATTATAGTTATTATGTTGGGTCTGTGTTTTAAGATTATTGGGACTGTAACATTTTGTATTTTCCCCCTTGTTTACATTTCTCTGTATATTCAGATTGACTCTTGACACACTTGACGTCTATGTGTTACTTTCATTAATACCTTCACCACCATTGTGTATTCGCTAAAATAATTTTATATGTCCAGTCCCAATAGCACGTTCGTATTGCTACAAGAAAGCAATGTATACTATTATATTATAAACAATTTGGGGGTTTTCGAAAGAAACACCGCATCAACATACTTATTTGTTTGAAATATGTATATGAACTATACATATTATATAATACAGAGTTTCAGTGATCTCACCTCAATTGAACCATTTTATTGCAGCACCATATTAATTACAAAATACAACTTACTTTTAAGAACAAAATGCCTACATTCAACTATGCTGTAGTTTGGAAATCTAATTACATTCATAAATCTGAAATATGTCTTCATTTTACCCAGAACAGCTTTGTTTTTGTTTTGTCATTTGCATTCATAAGATTTTAATTAGCATGCAAGTCTGAAATCTGTTACTCATTATGGTATCATTGTATTGAACTCCAAAAACCTCCCACATATTCTTTGGGTTCTTGATACATATTAAAACAAAGTTTAGTCTGAGTAACTTTTTGTTTGGGGGAATGTGTAGAATAATATAGTATGTTAACTAAATAAATTTGGTAGTTTACTAACAATATCGACTTATAACGATAGTAGGGGTATTCAATAACGTACTGTGGGCAATATATAGATGACTTATTCATTTTTGCAGGGCTGCAGATCTGGAACAATTCTTTATGTACTATTGATATTAATTTACAATTGACCGTGGTTAGAAAGTTAGAAATCCACCATAACATTTTTAGATCTGGAATTATATGTAGATCGTACAAAAATAAAAATATATTCTAAAACTTATAGGCAATCAAATGCAGACAATTCTCTTTTACACTCTTCTTGTCACCTAAAACATTTAATTAAAATATTCCGTCTGGTAAATTATTTCACCTAAGACAAAACTGTTCACTCATTCACTCATCTTCACTCATTTCAACTACAGTGTAAAAACTTAAATAAACATCTGGCAAAAAGAGGATATAAACTGTCTAATATAAAACAAGCCTATACGAGGGCATATAGTTACATAGTTACATAGTTATATTGGCTGAAAAAAGACATGCGTCCATCAAGTTTAGCCTTTCCTATATAACCCCCCCATAGGTTTAAAAGGAATATCAGGGTGGCAGAGTGGCATATGGGGGGGTTAAAAGGCATATCTGGGAGGCAGAGTGGCATATGAGGAGGTATAGAGGCATAATCTGGGGGGCAGAGTGGCAATAGGGGGTCAAGAGGATGATCTGGGAGGCAGAGTAGCATATAGGGGGTATACAGCATCATCTGGGAGGCAGAGTGGCATATAGGGGGTATAAGGGATATCTTGGGGGCAGATGTGCATAACTGGGGGCAGATTGGCAAATAAAAGGGAATAAAAACAAAAATGCATTTTTTATTAAATATGAAAAAATAGTTTACATGTGAATTAAGATTTAGTAATAAAACTTTTTTCTTATAGTGTAGTCTTATATTCAGGCTTTTTCTTTTTTTCTACATTAATATTCAAATTTTGGGGGTTCGTGTTATAATCGGGGTTGTCTTCTAATCGAGCAAATACGGTAATTTTTACATCTTGATGCAACAAATGGCAAAGGCTATATTGCATCTATGTATGCATGCTACGGAGAAAAATATACACAGTCTATTAGTAGTAGTAGATTTTCTGAAAATATTTGCAAAGAAATGTATAGGCTAAATTGTTTTTAAGCATTTATGAGGAATTTAACAGTGATATACTGCCATTACCCTGGGAATAGTTAAGTGCTCTGCTGTAAAGATCAAAGTTTCTTCATGCTGAGTCTGATGAGCTGTTAGCAGAAAGTAATTAACAGCTGTACTCAACATGGCTTCCCAGTCAACACAATACATTTTACATTTGGCTGAAATTGAAATGTGTTTTACATAAATTATTATAGACTTTGATGATCGGCATGGATAATGTTGCAAAAAATAGAAGAATAGGTCCTGTTAACTGTTTTTTAAACTTCATTTTCAATAACTATTTTGCCTAAAAAATACATTGATGTATTACCGGTAATCTTTTCCAACTTTAAACAGATTTATTTCAAGAATGTATCTGGAAAGCAGGAGGATCATCAGTCCATATATTACAGAGCAACTTCTGTAATGACCGTAAGAACTATGCAGTTTCCATGTCAGAATATTTTTGATCTCAGTGGAATTTAGAAAAAATATTCATTATTGTATTGTACAAGTATAATAGATGAGACTCAAGAGACAACTTGTGATAGTCATGTAATGAGAAGTACATTGAGCGTACTGATATATTGGAAATATATAATAATAACATAGCTGATTTGTCAAACTCTGTTGAGATCTTAACTTGTTCAGATTTCATTGACATTGTTTGTATTACAATATTGTAATACAAATAAATTGTGACTGTAGCCAAATTCTTTGGAGCAGTGGTAGTTTCGATAATATAATCTATTGCATTATTATCCCTTCCAATATGTGTATAAGTCTCATGTTTTCTAGTAATTCAGTAGATAACCTTTAACTCAAATTAAAATTGAATTTTCTCCCTGAATCTAATGGTTTATAGCTGTTCTTGGGTGTTTTTTGGAATGCCTAGGGATACAAACACCAAAATATTATGGACTGTATCGATTTAATTAAATCTTACTTTAAGGCGTTTTGACCTCACAAACATTGTGATAAAGAGTGTGTGAGGTTAAAAGATCCAGAAACATGCACATGTGTTTTAACAGGATATCATACTTCATCTATAACATTGTTTGATTCAACCAGGTTATAACTGTCTTGGTACTTATGACCATGGCCTAATTAGTCAAATGTCTACCTTGGCCTGATACTTGGGGCATGAAATGGTAGACAACATGTTAAAACGCTGCTAATACGTCTCACAATATAAAAGTTAAACCAAGGGATGCTTTTGTGAATACACTTATTGTTGGATCTGATATCGTAAGTACAAATGATGTCTTGCATGTCTTCATTTACATTAGCAAATGAGCCTAGCAACAAATGCTGGCAGCAGTAATAACTCCACCAGAAGCTATCATTATGAGGACAATTTAAACTTGTAGACATTTTAATCATAAAATTACTAGTTCTACCACAGTAACAATAACACTGAGTGCATTTCATTAACTGGGAAATACCCATTGTGCTCATTATTAAATGATTATATTCACAGTATCTTGAATAATAATACAGTAAGATGCTCTGCCCTTTAAGCAATTCATACAATCGTTCTCTGTTCACAATGCCAGGGAGCTGCCACATATATTATTCATCTAAACTTTTTCAAGTAAGCAGACTGGCTTATATTTCTTTAAAATCACCACTAAATGATATTATAGAATAATTAATAAAAACTAGAAATGACTATGCTAACCTCAAAATATTTATGTGATAATTGTTAAAAAAAAATAATGTGCCGCGTTGTGTAAGAAAAATACCGCCATGAGCAATAGATACTGCACATACTATAGCCATGGAAGCTACAGATTATAAAAGGTAAATATTTTGTATAAGACATCTTGCATGATAAAACCTGCTTTCCTTTACACATTTGTTCTATTTGTTTCTATGCTTACATGCTTAGATATATCCATTAGAAATAGCTAAAAGAGATTAAAATATGAAAGCTACTGGATTTTGAAAGAACATTGAAACCGGTGGCCCTCCCTAGTGCAGACATTCCGATGTTGGAAGTTGCTATGTGAAGCTTAATTTGGTCTTAAATAGCTGATTTCAATTCCTCAGAAAGTAGAGAAAAATGGTGCATATGGAACAAACGCAAGACTTGCAAAGTGAATGAGCCATTATTAAACTTGTCAGCTTGGAATGAAAAGATCCAACATGTATAAGTATCATCAAAAGATATTCTTGGCTTTGAACAGGAAAAATTGAGGAACAAATAATACAGTATAAAAACCATCTACAGTGGGGCAAACAAGTATTTAGTCAGCCACCAATTGTGCAAGTTCTCCCACTTAAAAAGATGAGAGAGGCCTGTAATTTTCACCATAGGTACACTTCAACTATGAGAGACAGAATGGGGGGAAAGAATACAGGAAATCACATTGTAGGATTTCTAATGAATTCATTGGTAAATTCCTCGGTAAAATAAGTATTTGGTCACCTACAAACAAGCAAGATATCTGGCTCTCACAGACCTGTAACATCTTCTTTAAGAGTCTCCTCTGTCCTCCACTCGTTACCTGTATTAATGGCACCTGTTTGAACTTGTTATCAGTATAAAAGACACCTGTCCACAACCTCAAACAGTCACACTCCAAACCCCACTATGGACAAGACCAAAGAGCTGTCGAAGGACACCAGAAACAAAATTGTAGACCAGCACCTGCACCAGGCTGGGAAGACTGAATCTGCAATAGGCAAGCAGCTTGGTGTGAAGAAATCAACTGTGGGAGCAATTATTCGAAAATGGAAGACATATAGGACCACTGATAATCTCCCTCGATCTGGGGCTCCACGCAAGATCTCACCCCGTAGTGTCAAAATGATCACAAGATCACAGATGAAACCAAGGTACAACTTTTTGGTAGAAACTCAACTCGTCGTGTTTGGAGAAGAAAGAATGCTGAGTTGCATCCAAAGAACACCATACCTACGGTGAAGCACGGGGGTGGAAACATCATGCTTTGGGGCTGTTTTCTGCAAAGGGACCAGGACGACTGATCCATGTAAAGGAAAGAATGAATGGGGGCGCCATGTAATTCGCCTTTGAGATTTTGAGTTGAAAACCTCCTTCCATAGCAAGGGTCATTTGAAGATGAAATTGTGGCTGGGTCTTTCAGCATTGACAATTGATCCCAAACACACCGCCCAGCAACGAGAGGAGTGGCTTCGTAAGAAGCATTTCAAGTCCTGGAGTGGCCTAGCCAGTCTCCAGATCTCAACCCCATAAGAAAACCATTTTGGAGGGAGTTGAACAGCTGTGTTGCCCAGCGACTAGCCCAAACAACAATCACTGCATCTAGAGGAGATCTGCATGGGGAATGGTCCAAAATACAGCAACAGTGTGTGTAAACCTTTGTGAAAGACTTACAGAAAACGTTGAACCTCTGTTATTGCCCAACAAAAGGTAGATGAACAAGTATTGATATGAACTTTTGTTATTGACCACATACTTATTTTCCACCATAATTTGCAAATAAATTATTTAAAAATCAGACAATGTGATTTATGGACTTTGTTGTCTCATTATGTTGAAGCGTACCTATGGTGAAAATTACAGGCCTCTCTCATCTTTTTAAGTGGGAGAACTTGCATTGTTGGTGGCTGACTAAATACTTTTTTGCCCCATGGACAATCGATATCTGGAAAATAAAGGGACAAGCACCCAAAGCCTTCCGTGTTCTAAGCCCAGTTATACGCTATATGGACAAAAGTATTGGGACATCTGACCATTACACCAACAGGGAAGTTTATGACATTGCATTCTAATTACATTAGTATGTAGCTGGTCCCCGCTTTGCAGTTATAACAGCTTCGACTATTCTGGGAAGGCTTTCTACAAGAGTTATTCTACGAGGATTTTTGCTCATTCATCCAGTAGAGCGGATGTGAGCTCACGTACTGATTTTGGACGAGAAGGCCTGGCTCACAATCTCCATAGCATAGCATAAAATTGTCCAAAATGTCTTGGTATGTCCGCTTTAACATACTAATCGTCAGGTGTCCCAATACTTTTGTCCATATTGTGCGTATTACTGGAGTATTATTTTTCATCTCTGGAAACCCTTGGAAGGCAACCTTCCAAGGTAGTTATATTGCTTACAAGTACAATGATCATTTGTACATGAACAAAAATGTCTTATTATATTTGTAGTAAAACCATAAAAAGTGTTCCACATCACATTTACTCATATTAAAAAATAGGCTTTTTTATACAAATAAACACCATTTCATATTCATGTGTTGGACCTTGAGTAGGTACAACCATTTCCAGATCTGGATGTACTTGAATATTAAGATTTGCCAGTCAATTATCACATGGTCATGTCTGTTGGACCATTAAGCTACTAGTAAGAATTGTTCTGGTTATTAAAATTGCCTCTATTTGTATAGTTAGGGTCTCAAATCTCAAAATATTTTACCAGTAATATTACTTATAGTATGTAGGCATGCACTTAAAGATAAAATAGTAACTGTAGATATCTGCTAATTTAGAATCTGCACACATGCATTACTGAAAAAAAGAAAACACAATGGAGAATATTGATTTTACTTTTCTGACCCTTCACCCCATAAAAGTTTTTTTTACATTGAGTGTTGAAATAAGGTGAGTGGGATTGTGTCAATTTCAAACAATGAAGAGTTATCTAAGCTTTCTAGTTGCGCAATCAAGATGGCTGCTAGCTTTTCTAGCACCTGCTGGAACTGCTACTCAGTGTGCCCAACCCTATGAGTTACTGGAGAACTGCAGGTAGATAGCTGGGTTATCTTCACTCACTCTTACAATAATGGTGGCAGCCATGATGTCACACTGATGACAATAATACCCTATCCTCAGCCCTGTGTCTTATTACCTAGCATATCCTGGGTTTTATCTGCTTTAAGTGATGGGCGGGTCATGTGTGCTTCATGCTCTTTTTGCAAATCTTTTTGACAAATGTAGCGCATGTTCTGCAAAGCCTGCCGTTTGAGAAGAAAGTGCTGTTTTCCACATTTTATACTGCACAGGTGTTTCTGCACGAGTGAGACTCTTTCTCAGCACTAAAATATACAATTATTACATTCACATATACATATGATATTTTACACTAATATTATATCTTATAAAAGTTGCAGGGAGAGGTAAGCAAGATGCCAAAAAGATTCCTTGTTTAAGAGTACAAGCTTTTAGGTCTTTAAGGCTGGGAGTTAATACTTCAACTGATAAGCTATATAACACATTTTCTTTGTCAAAGGAAATGATGAATCACTAAAGACAAAATATATTAATATTAATAGCAAGCACATATTTCTCACTTTTCATTTCATTACAGATGATGCATTTCAAAATGATACATGCACTATTTTTGCTTTGGTCGTGATTAACTCCATTTTTTTTTGGTGATGTGGGAGGTGAGCACTCAATTAACTTGCAAAAATGTTCTATAGACTTTGAAATAAATATCAGCTTTTTCAGAGGTTCTAAATTGCAAAAATGGCATTTACATATGTATATGTGAGTAGGTATTTATATCTACTGACTCAATGTGTTTAGTGTATAGATTTCTAATGTACGTGTAATGCA
>VKOC01037730.1:0-14567 GCA_009364415.1 Spea multiplicata | reverse complement strand
GGGGGTTATATTACTGTATACAGCGCTGGGGGTTATATTACTGTATACAGCGCTGGGGGTTATAGAGCAAAAGAAACACCACACCTGGGTGTAGGGTGACCACATGTCCCGGATTGAGGCTGTCCCAGGTCGCCTCAATCCGGGACAATGCATTGTCCCGGAATTAAGACACCGTTTTTTTGACGCTGAGGAGAGAGAGGGGCGCCAATCGGTCACTCATTTTCAGTAACCGTTCGGCACGTCATGCTGAGCACCGGAATATGATGTCATATTCTGGCCCTCAGCAACAGTGAAGCAGCGCGCACCGCGGCAGAGCAGAAAGACTGCAGGACTTCTGGAAGGTAAGTGAACTACAAAGGGGGGGAGGGTAGATAATGAGAAGGGAGGGATGGAGAGGGGGTAGATTATGAGAAAGAAGAGAGGGGGTAGATTATGAGAAAGAAGAGAGGGGGTAGATAGTGAGAGGGGGTATATAGTGAGGAAGAAGGTAGTAGGAATATTGAAATAAAGCGTGAAATTGAGTGAGAGAATAAATTAATTAATGTGTGGATGAATCGTCTGAAAGAGAGAGTATGAATTAATGCACGCTGTCTTGGTGCCACCCTTGACTCCGACCTTTCGTTCACCCCCCACATTCAGTCTGTCTCTAAAAACTGTTGTCTCCATCTTAAAAACATCGCCCGCATCCGTCCCTTCCTAACACAGCATGCCACTAAATCTCTCGTCCATGTCCCGATTATCTCCCGTCTGGACTACTGTAACTCTATTTTAACCACTCTCCCTCTTAACCGCCTCATCCCTCTACAATCCACCATGAATGCTGCTGCCCAAGGGAACTCTTTCTCCCCTTTCTCACATCGCTTTACTAACCTCCTCCCCTCTGTCCCTGTCTCTCCCCCTCTGTCCGTCTCTCCCCCCTTCTGTCCGTCCTCTCTCCCCTCTGTCCGCTATCTCTCTCCCCTCCTGTCCGTTCCTCCCTCCTCTGTCCGGTCTCTCTCCCCTCTGTCCGTTCTCTCTCCCTTTGTCCGTTCTCCCCGCTCTGTCCGGTCTCTTCTCCCCTCTGTCCGCTCTCTCCCTCTGTCCGTCTCTCCCCCTTCTGTCCGTCTCTCTTCCCCTCTGTCCTCTCTCTCCCCTCTGTCCGTCTCTCTCCCCTCTGTCCGTCTCTCTCCCCTCTGTCCGTCTCTCCCCTGGCTGCCTGTGCTCTTCAGGATTCCTTTCAAAATCCTCGCTCTTACTTTCAAAGCCCTTCACAGCGGTTCCCCTCCCTACATCTCCTCACTCATCTCTAAATACCCTCCTAATACCTGGTCTCCTCATCTTCATCTCTATTAATACCCTCATCCTAACGGTCTCCTCACTCATCTCTAAATAACCCTCCTTAACGGTCTTCTTCACTCATCTCTAAAATACACTCTCTCAACCGGTCTCCTCACTCATCTTCTAAATACCCTTCTCCCCGGATCTCTCACTCATCTCTTAAATAACCCTCTCTCACGGTCTCCTCGACTCATCTTCTAAAATACCCTCCTCACCGTAGTCTCCTTTCACTCATCTCTCTAAATACCTCCTCCACCTTGGTTCTCCTCACTCATCTTCTAAATTACCCTCTCACCGGTCTTCCTCACTCAGCTCTAACTACCCTCCTTCACGGTCTCCTCACTCATCTCTTAAATACCCTCCTCACCGGTCTCCTTCACTCATCTCTAAATTTAACCCTCCTCACCGCGCTTTGCTCCTCACTATCTCTAAATACCCTCCTCACCGGTGCTCCTCACTCATCCTCTAAATACCCTCCTCACGGTCCTCCTCACTCATTCTCAAATTATCCCTCCTCACCGGTCTCCTCACTCATCTCTAAATACCCTCCTCACCGGTCTCCTCACTCATGTCTACGATTTTCATTATCGATTATAAAAAGAGTTTTTTTCCAGATGCTCGTAAAAACTCCTCTCCTTATAATAACAATCTCAGAGATCCCATTATAACACCGGAATCCAGATCCCCCCTCACTGTCGGCCGGTCTCTCACTTCCGTCTCTCCCCCGGTCTGTCCGTCTCAATACACCCCGGTGTCTTCCGTCTCTCCTCTCCCGTCTGTCCGTCTCTCCCCCGGTCTGTCCGTCTCTCCCCGGTCATGCCGCTCTCTCCCCCGGTTTATTCTGTCCGTCTCTCCCCCCCCCGGTCTGTCCGTCTTCCCCCCCGGTCTGTCCCGTCCTCTTCGCCCTCCGGTCTGATCCGCCCTCTCCCACGGTCTGCCGTCTCCCCCCCCTTCCGTCTGTCCGTCTCTTCCCCTCCTTCCTCGGTCTTCTGTCGTGTCTCCCCCCACAGTGTTTGTCCGTCTCTCCCTCAGTCTGTCCGTCTCTCCCCTCCGGTCTGTCCGTCTCTCCCCCCGGTCTGTCCGTCTCTCCCCCAGGTTCTTGATCCGTCTCGCCCCCTCCGGTCTGTCCGTCTCTCCCCCCCGGTTCTGTATCCGTCCGTCTCTCCCCCCGGTTACGTCTCGTTCTCTCTCCCCCTGCGTCTGTCCGTCTTCCCTTCCGGTTCTGCCGTCTCATCCCTGGTTCTGTCCGTCTCTCTCCCCGGTCTGTCCGTCTCTCCCCGGTCTTGTGAGTTGGTGCCGTCTCTTCCCTCCCTGTATGTCCGTCTCTCCCCCCGGTCTCTCCCCTCTTCCCCCTGGTCTGTCCGTCTCTCCCCCCCGGTTATTCGTCCGTCTCCCCCGGTCTGTTCCGGTCTCTCCCCCCGTCTGTGTCCGTCTCTCCCCCCGGGTCTGTCTCGTCTCTCGCCCTCCCGGTCTGTCAGCCCTCCCCCCGGTCTGTCCGTCTCTCCCCCCGGTCTGTCCTCCTATACGTCTTCCCCCGGTCTGTCCGTCTCTTTTCAATTCCCCCAAGTCTTCCCCCCCCAGTTTGTCGTCTCTCCCCAGGTCTGTCCGATCTCTCCCCCGGTCTGTCCTCTCTCCCCCGGTCTGTCCGTCTTCCCCCAGTCTGTCCGTTCTCCCTCCCCCAGTCTGTCCGTCTCTCCCCCCGGTCTGGTCCGCTCTATTCCCCCGGTCTGGTCCGTCTCTCCCCTCGGTCTGTCCGTCTCTCCCCCGGTCTGTCTCGTCTCTCCCTCCTTAGTCTTCCGTCTAATCCCCTCCGGTCTGTCCGTCTCTCCCCGGTCTGTCCGTCTCTCCCTCCGGTCTGTCCGTCTTTCCCCCCCGCGTCTGTCCGTCTCTCCCCCGTCTGTCCGTCTTCTCTACCCCCCGGTCTGTCCGTCTCTCCCCCCGGTCGTCCGTCTCTCCCGGGTGTCCGTTCTCTACCCACCCCGGCGTCTGTCCGTCTCTCCCCCCGGTCTGTCCGTCTCTTCCCCGTGTCGTGGTTCCGTCTCTCCCCTCCGGTTTCTCTCCGTCTCTCCCCTGGCTCTGTCCGTCTTCTCCCCCCAGGTTGTCCGTCTCTCCCGCCCGGTTCTGTCCGTTCTCTCCCCCCGTCTTTCCAGTCTCTCCCCTCGTTCTGTCCGTTCTCTCCCCCTGCCTTTATTCCTTCAAAAAATCCCTCAAGACCCACTTCTTTAAGGACGTTTATGATATTGCACATTAACGCCCCCCATATTCCTTTAGCTCAATTGGTTATGTTATATACTACTTGTTATGTCCGCCCATTGTACCGCGCTACGGAATTTGATGGCGCTATATAAAACAATAAATAATAATAATAACATATCGGCAGCAGGGGGTAATATTAAAGAAACTAAGCAGTTCCGCTGTTATTTTGAAATCATATTTCAATCACAGTCTTTACTTCAAAGAGATAAATACATATGATGTAGATAAAAATGCACGTCTAACGCGTATATAAATATATATATATATACACCTGTGTGTGATGTCATGGGCTTCATAGTGTGTCCCTGAATGGCAGAAATAAAATGTGGTCACCCTACCTGCTCCCCTCTGAGAGACCCGGCAGAGTAATGGATTTCTTTGGCCCAATAACTGTAGAATAAAGTGATTTTTTTCCCTGGAGTTGGTAAAACAAATGGCGCCATAGTTGTGGTGGATTGACACGCTCAGCCTTCCTTTCCTTCCTCTCCTAGGAGGTCACGTCCTGTGCGAAGGAGACACCGTCACGTTTGGGCATCCCACGCGCACCGACATCTGTCCTGGCACCAAAATCCGACAGCCCAACTCTCTGTTCTATTTTCTGGTAAATCTGCACCATGTTCAGCCCTTCGGGATTTGGGGCAGATTAAAGGAAGGGGAGATGAACATAGGGGCACCGAGAGACATGGCGGATGGGGCTGGGTGGGGATTTTGACTGGTCCAGAAGCCCCCAGGACACGTGGTGTATACGTCTGACAGGTCCAAACATTGGGAGAGGGGGCATCTGTATGACTTGATGGAGGGGGCAGTCTTGTGGTGTATGGCATGAACTGTTCCAAGACATAATGGAGGGGGCAGGCATGTGGTCTATGGCTTGGACTAGCCCAAGACATGATGGAGGGGGCAGGCATGTGGTCTATGGCTTGGACTAGCCCAAGACATGATGGAGGGGGCAGGCATGTGGTCTATGGCTTGGACTAGCCCAAGACATGATGGAGGGGGCAGGCATGTGGTCTATGGCTTGGACTAGCCCAAGACATGATGGAGGGGGCAGGCATGTATGGTACTAAGTTTACAGTCTGTAGTTATATAAACGCATGGAGGAAAGCCACACACAGGCTTTTACAGGGAGCGGCGTGAGAGAGAGGGAGTAGGAGGGAAAGATGGGGTTACATGGCCCAGGTTGCTGTACAGCTTGTTTCTTCTTCCTGATGCCTCTTCTTTTCACTTTTCGTACAAACAGTTTGAACGATGTCACTGCGCAGCAGGAGGGTCCCCGGCGGACGGCACTGCGCGCACACAACGATCAGAGGTAACGGCGCTGTCCGCACACGGAGGTCCTGCTATATCAGTCCGCTAAAACAATGTGGGGAGAGAACAGGAAGTAGCTTACAACTTCCTGCTTGGGCTGACAGGAGGATTCTGATTCCTTCTGATACCATCTATATTGAGGGATCCTGGGAGATGAGGACTAAAAAGTGTAAATTTGAATAAATATAATAATAAGCCACTTGATAGCCGTTATCAGAGATGATGTCACCGCTCCCCTTAAATGATTTGGGTTTTAGGGATTGGCTAACTGTCGCTAACGCACTGCTTGACACTCTTTTACAGATTCCTGCGGTTGCATCGGTTGTATCTCTCAACATGAAACAGGAGAGCATGCGCAACCCAGCTGTGAGTGACACGGTCCCCCCTTTTGTGGAGTCTACACATTCTCCAGAGATAGGTGTAGCCTTCTCTCAGTCTGTGACAAGCATAGAAGATACCCGGATGAGCGCAGAGATCATACCATCTCACTCCCCCGAGTATGACCTTACACAATCAGTTCCCTCAAGCATGGACCCTCAGGGCCTGTTTGACGAGAGTTCAGAGGAAGATATCAGCGAAGACTGTTCTTCTGACATGACGTTGGATGAGGATAGCTCCCAGTCGCTGAGTAATTTGTCTCCCATGAAAGAGAAATGGGAAGACATCTTGAGTGATGGTTCGTCTGATATAGGAGAGTCACCGGACCCCGATAGCACCTCATCCTCTGATGTTTCCTCTGATATGGAGATCATTCCTCACCAAGACCACATGGTGGAATCAGAAGATTTGGATTACAAAGATTTGCAGCCAAATTTCCATAAACCATACACAGGGTCTGCTCGGTGTCCCAAAAAACTGGCTGCCGACGGGATCTGTAACAAAAAAACGCACACTGTACAGTTGGAACGCATGAAAAGTGATCAGCGGGGTCAGCTGACAGCCCCTCAGGCAACTTTTGAAGGTTTATTGAGTCAAGTTGGGGACCCCAAACAAAACAGGGATGCATCAAGCGACAAAATATCAGAGGAAAAATATTTATTCCAGCTGTCGGCTTTAGCACAAACTGGAGTGGACAGGGAAACACCCAATTTTAATCACCACAACCCAAACCAGCAGAAGAACATGTCCCCTTGTGAAGAGATCAGGATGGACACTAGCCAGGTATCTCGGAGTAAAAGAGATATAAAGCAGATTAAGAAAATGGAGGATGTGTCCAACAGCAAAGGTGATATTCAGGAGAGTTCTAGTGCTGTCATTGGGTGTCATGACGGAGGTGAAGGACAGGCACCGAAATACACAGCCGTGTCAGATGAAGAAATGGTGGAAGCGTACCTTCTCTCATCGTGCCAGGATCCTGAAGCCATGTTACAGACATCTGCTACTCTTGAGGAGTTTGTTTCAGGAGATCTGGATAAGAAGTCTGACGCAGAATGTGACAATACAGAATCAGGGGATGGAAATCTGGACACGAGTGAGGTCAGTGAAGAGTCCCACACTTACTTTAATTCCATGGCAGAGAGTGAGGTCTTAAATAAATGCAGTCCTGAAGATAGCTCTAGCCAAACAGAAGAGGCTTGTGTACAGAATGAAAGTGATATGGTTGATGAACCCACAACCAACAATCTCAGTAGATACAAGAAGGAACATGTCATCATATGTGAACCAGGAAATCCCATGACAGAAGAGGAGGGTATTCCTTGGGTTGTGATGGAGACGTCACCTCATGGTGCACCTTGCGAAACCAGTTATATCAACGATGCCATTTCTAGTGATGGAGACAAAAGATGCAGAAAATGCCAAACGTCTGGCCCCGGGGATGAAAGAGCTTCTGGCTTCCATAACACAGATGATTTGCAACAACATGAAGATGAGCAGAACGTCATCCACACGCAGGCAGAAGACGTCCGTGATGGTAAATCTTGCTGTGAAATTTCCACGGTGCGGGATACTGACGATGACATTGATGTTCCTATGACATATGTGGCTCCAGACCGAACATGTATAAGGAAAGTAGAACAGTTAAGGTCTCAACAGAGCGATGGGAAACCTTCAGAGGCATTTGGGGCAGATAGCAAAGATAAAAGCTGTAGTCTTGAGCTTTCCGAAAGAATTTATCAGGAGAAGACAAATTCTCCAGGCTTTGCCAAAAAAACAGCGATGTGTGTAGAAGTAACAAACATTATGTCGGAGGATCCTGAAACAAAGCGAAGTGAACAAACTACAGCTTTTATTAGGCCCAATACTCCAAGCTTCGGGATAGAACAACCAACACGAGCTTCACAAAATGGTGTGAAATATACGGAGAAATCCACACCATACGACCCGTCCTCGCCTATTAAGAGAGATATTTCTTCATTCAGCCTGAAAAGAGGATTAAATGAGATAAGCCGGCCGTTTGCCCGAGAAGTCCCACGCACGAAGATCCGCCGCGTCCAAGAAGAATCAGTTGACCCAAATTGTTCTCCGCGCACTTTAGGCTGTTACGAAGGAAAGCTTGTCGACGGTATAGTATGTCAGTTCTTCACAAACTATCTTCAGCCGGAATGGGTGGAAACTACTAAAGCCGCTGGTAGCCCGGAGAAGAAGAACATCATAGCTCAGATGGTAATGGACTTTTTCCAGAGTCTTAAAAATGAGTCGGGAATCGATACAAATCCTCCACCCAACACAGACGATCTTCCTTACGAGAAGCGGGAGTCTGACCACCGGCTATCTTTAACACGTGTCGTGGGCCATAATGATGAAGATGACGCTTCGGTTTTTAGTAATGATAGTATGGAGCAGACTGTTTGTGTAACACACGCTATTCCTGACACGGCAGAGGAATCAGATAATGTTTGTGTAACACACGCTATTCCTGACACGGCAGAGGAATCAGATGTTTGTGTAACACACGCATTCCTGACACTGGAGGAATCAGATAATGTTTGTGTAACACACGCTATTCCTGACACAGAGGAATCATGTTTGTGTAACACACGCTATTCCTGACACGGCAGAGGAATCAGATGTTTGTGTAACACACGCCATTCCTGACATGGCAGAGGAATCAGATAATGTTTGTGTAACACACGCTATTCCTGACATGGCAGAGGAATCAGATAATGTTTGTGTAACACACGCTATTCCTGACATGGCAGAGGAATCAGATAATGTTTGTGTAACACACGCTATTCCTGACATGGCAGAGGAATCAGATAATGTTTGTGTTACGCACGCCATTCCTGACACGGCAGAGGAAGCTCAGACTGTTTGTGTAACACACGCCATTCCTGACATGGCAGAGGAATCAGATGTTTGTGTAACACACGCTATTCCTGACACAGCAGAGGAATCAGATGTTTGTGGAACACACGCTATTCATGACACGGCAGAGGAAGCTCAGACTGTTTGTGTAACACACGCTATTCCTGACACGGGCAGAGGAATAAGATAATAGTTTTTGTAACACACGTATTCACGACCCGGCAGAGGAATCAGATAATGTTTGTGTACACCACTATTTCCGACACGGGCAGAGGAATCAGATAATGTTTGTGTAACCACACGGCCATTTCTGACAACGGAGAGGAGCTCAGACTGTTTGCTGTCACACAAGGACGCTATTACCTTGACCGGCCGAGGCATCAGAAGAATGTTTATGGAACACACGCTATTCCCTGAACGGCCCAGAGGATGAATCAAGCTAATGTTCTGTGTAAACACATGCCCATTCCTGACACGGGGCAAGAGGAGAGCTCAGACTGTTTGTCGTAACAGCCACGCTATTCCTGACCGCGGCAGGGCAATCAGATAATGCTCTCTATGGAAACACCGCTATTCACTGACAAACGCGCAGAGGAATCAGAGAATCGTTTGCTGTAACACACGCTAACTTCCTGACACAGCAGAGGAATCAGATGTTTGTGGAACACACGCCATTCCTGACATGGCAGAGGAATCAGATGTTTGTGTAACACACGCTATTCCTGACACGGCAGAGGAAGCTCAGACTGTTTGTGTTACACACGCTATTCCTGACACGCCAGAGGAAGCGCAGACTGTTTGTGTAACACACGCTATTCCTGACACGGCAGAGGAAGCGCGGACTGTTTGTGTAACACACGCCAGAAGAAGCGCAGACTGTTTGTGTAACACACGCCATTCCTGACACGGCAGCGGAAGCGCAGACTGTTTGTGTAACACACGCTATTCCTGACACGGCAGAGGAAGCGCAGCGTGTTTGTGGAACACACGCCATTCCTGACACGGCAGAGGAAGCGCAGACTGTTTGTGTAACACACGCTATTCCTGACACGCCAGAGGAAGCGCGGACTGTTTGTGTAACACACGCTATTCCTGACACAGCAGACTCAATATATCAGACTAAGGAGATCACGTCTGACATACATGTAGCAGCAGATACAGATCCTTTGTATGAAATCAGGAGAAGCACGGAATGTCTCGAGTCTCCGGCGGCGTTAAGCATTAAATGTGACGCCATAGTGAGTTCACAGCCTGAGCCAACTATCATTTTCACAGAAAGCGTTCATCAGACCACAAGCTCGGTTTCCCTTCTGGCCCGAGGAGCAAACCCTGGCCAGGAACATGCATGTCGGAGTAAGACTGCAATCCCCACCAGCAGGGCAGTGGCCCAGGGACCGGCTGATGGCCTAAGGGAGGATGAGGAAATTTTTTTGGGTGACGTTGATCCTGAATTTTTAGGTCACAAAGTTTATTTCCAAAGCAGACCACAGTCCGGCTCCGGGCAGGTACACACGCCGGTCCAAGTTTGCCCGTTACTCCTCATAGATCCCAACCGCACATGGACAGGCGACACAGACAGTAATGACTCTTATTCCTCTGGAAATGCATGGAAAATGCAGGACAAATGTGTCCAGACTGAAAACGATGAGGGGCATGGCAGACAAAGCCGTTCCTCTTATGAGTGGGAAACAGCGATTAAAGAGGAGGACAATCTGTCCATAGAGGATCCGGATGACAGTCACTGGCCAAGGAGAGCATCTGGTGAAGGTAAGAACTAGAGATATTGGATTATGTATTATGTTAGACCCTCGCCTGCCCTCGGAGGCAGCCTCTTAGCTTTTTTCAGCCTTAAGCAAAGAGAGAGGTTTATCTGGCCCAATCTCAACACCAAAAATAATAATTATGCAGGAACTTTAGTAGAAATTACAGTGATAAAACTTTAAGAGGACTTTGTGTCGCACTTTGACGGGTCCCTCTCGTTCATTCTTTAAGGGGCTCTAAAGCCCTAAGGATTTGCTTAATCTTATAAATTAGCACCACTCCTGTGACAGAGAGAGCCATGGAGGTCATTAACAAGGAGAAGTGTTGGAGATAAGAAGAGGAAAGGTCAGTGAGAAGGGGATGATGCTTCATGGATACAGGAGAGATTTAATCTGCTGAAAGTTTTAGTTGTTCCCTGTAGTTCACTGTAATGTGGCTATTAAGCTGGATCCCTTGGAGCAGAGTAGGTCAGTCACAGGAGACCAGGCTGGAGAGGGCTGGAGACAGTAAGGTCAGACAGGCCGAGTCAGCAACAGGAGAGCGCGGACGTTGGCCAAATCAGAAGACTAGGAACAGGTCAAACAAGCCGGGTCGGTAACCGGAGATCATGGTAGCAAGCCAAATGAAGAGACAGGGAGCAAGGTCAAACAATCCAGGTCACAACATGTTAATGAGTCCAAAACAGAGCAGTAGCACAAAGCATAACTTACACCGACCCGGGGAAAATAAATGATGAAAGTCCTGCATTTAAAATAGGCTGTAGGACCTGAGTACGAGGCCCAGGGGGTCAGGCAGGGCCATTCAATGTGGTTCACTCCGGTACGCGAGTAGATGCGTGAGCATGCATTCCCAGGCGGAAGGGAGTGCGGTCAGCCAGGTGGTCACCGAGGAGGCTGAGTAACGGACTTACCGCGGTTGCCGCTACTCCATGCTGATTGTGTTGGGCGGGGAACGCTACCTGCAGTGTTGGAGCGTTGTGTGACGCATAGACTTACCAAGTCCTAAAATCTACTAAGTTGTTGTCTGTAAAATAAAACAGGAGACCGCGGTGGTTCTTCTCTTTATGTTAGAGAGCCCTTGCTGGATGAAGGATTCGCGTACGCAGGATAGATGTCTCTCTGATGGTACCGGGGCGGCTCTATATGATTCTCGGTTTGGCTGGGGTGGAAGCTACATTGGTGAAGATATTTGGTGGTTATATAAAGAGATGGTGATTGGGCCATTATTAGCGATGCCTATCCTGGTGACCAAAAACAGAACTGGTTGGGTGCAATCTAGGGTGGGTTTAATGGTGCGCTGATTTTGGTGACATTGGGTGTAGAGATGCCCTTCCATCGATAGATGAGGAAGAAATTATTTTCTAGGTTGTCCATAATCAGCGTATTGTGGGGCCATGTGCGAAGTCTTATCAGTAGTAGTACGGCACTGGCATTGTGCTCTTCTGGGGAGGAATTTCTTGCAGTCGTTTTTACCATCCTCATGGGGATGCTGGTGTGCAGGGTAGTTGACATCCATAGTTCATCAGGTGAATGTACAGGCTTTTAGCATGTAGTATGTATCCTGACATATGCCACCATAGCACGTCCCTAACATTATTTATAAATGACCCCAAAGAGCTTCTACTGCAGGAAGGGCTTGGCTGGCCCTGTATAATGTATAGATAAATCAGTGAGATGCCCTGTATAATGTATAGTTAAATCAGTGAACGGCCCCTGTATAATGTATAGATAAATCGGTGAGCCGGCCCCCCGTATAACGTATAGTTAAATCAGTGAGATGCCCTGTATAATGTATTGTTAATGTGGATAGATTTGTTGAAACCCATCATTCTGGATGTAGGTTCTCGATATTTATTCTGGATTCAGCAACAGAAGGGGTAATCGCAGTTTGCACTTAAGATGTGTCAGGGTCCCACAGACCTGGGGCTTTTCATTCTCTTTCCTTGTTTGCAGGGACCAGTATGAGTCCAGAATTGCCACCTTCAGGGTGTCCTGTGAAGAACGTCCAGCATTCAGGGGTATTGTGTAAGCTAGAAGATATCGAGGGCTTCCAGACCTCCCCAATAGAAGTCATTATCATATCGGATTCTGAGGATGAAAAGCCGGTCGTCATCCCCCCTGCTCATAAAAACAAGGAGAGCTACAGAGAAGGAGTCCCTGTCCACAGCTCTCCCAAATCTTCTTTGCTGAAATTAAAGAGAAAGTGTCCGTCTACGACAACCAATAATATCAGAGACGAGGCTGGAACCAGCAAGAGGGGTCTTGAAGATGGAAAGGAAGTGATCTGGAGGGAAAGACCTGAATCACGACCACATTCAAAGTCCAACTCAATTATCGTGATTGATAGTGATGACGAAATAGATATTAAAGAAGAAATTGACATGGGCAATGGGTTTGGAGATAATCCGAGTCACCATCTTGAAGAAGTAGCTGGTCCAATGGGCAGATGGTTTGGATCTCCGGGATCATCTGACATTGCATCAAAAAAGAGGATCCTGGACATTTCAGGGGTCCCATCCCCCCTGCTTATACCCCTTCCTGCTCCTGTGTACACCTTGGAAAATGTCCCTGCTGGTAATGTTGGGGGGTCTTTGAATATTCAGGAAAGGGACTTGTTCAGCTTTACAGACGCTGATCCTCAGGGGAAGTTCCTTTTGCCGTCTGCATTTTCAGATGACTCAGAATTTGAAGCAATAGAGTCAGAGTTAGAACCAGTATACCCTGCCAGGGCAAATACATCATCTTCATATTGCCCCTGCGCGATGGAGTCCACTCCACAATGGGAAGCTGCCAACGATGACAATTTAGTGACATATGCCGGCTCTCAAGTAACCGACTCAAATACTTCTGAAATGCCCAGCATATCAGCACCATTATGGAGCGCGGATTCAACCCCCACCTGGGCAACCTGTGAAGGTGATGTCAAGCGACAGATGAGTGAATGCCTGTCTGTCCTGCAGGAGATCTCGTGGGTTCTCACTGGAATTAATGGCATGGATGATCCAACCATCGAAGAATGGCGGTGAGTGGACCCTAACCATGTATGACGTGACATACGGTGTCCGGCACAACCCAAAACAGGCTGATTTATCATATAGTTTATCCAATGTCCATGTCACACAGTATTACCCTTCAAGAGAATCGCACCCCGCAAAGTCTATAAAAGATCACGCAATCCCCTGTCCCATGCCCAAGAATGCCCCAGTACCTCTCTGTCTTAAAAAAACACTTCCTAAAATGCCCCCTGTCCTAAAATACCAAGTGCCCCAACTCCGTTTTCAAAAATGTCCAATGCCCCAATCCTCTCATCCCAAATTATCCAGAGCCCCAATTACCCTCATCGTAAAATACCCCCTGCTCCAATCTCCCCATCGTAACATACCCCCTGTCCTAAAATACCCAGTGGGACGAGGAGGCACTCATTCAGAGTGAGTAAAGAACAGCCATTCTCACGCTGACCTGTCGGGGCGGCTGTGATTTGTGACTGCTGAGAGTGGGCACTGTTGGAAGGCTTCCACTTTCTGTGACGAAGCTTGCCACCAAAATGTATCATCAATCTGAAGAAGGGACCTATAAGGTCTGCAGAGATCACATGACTTCATTCAGTGATGAAAACATATCAGAGTAGAGTGTCTACGTCCATCGATCGGAGGTAAAACAATTGATATAGTTTTTGTTATGTGTATCCGAGGAGCCACCAGGGGTGAGCCTTAAATATTAGGGACATATCAGCCGCCGATACACTGCGCATGGGGCTGCCGGTAATCCACTCTTCACCCACTTCCCGCGCTTGCGGTAGATGGGAGGCAGGGGTTAAAATCTATTAAGTTTTGGTTCTCTTTGTAAAGCTCCGGGATCTCGGCTCTGCAGCGGCAGGCGTCGCAGCTCCCGAAAACACACATCGCTGTGATCGGAGACACCGGGGCCGGCAAGAGCAGCTTATTAAACGCTCTCCTCGATCTGGAGGATGTCCTCCCCACGTCGTCAATGAGAGCCTGCACTGCCGTGGTGGTGGAAATCTCCAAAGGGTCTCAGAACAGTTACAAGGCGGAGGTGGAATTCCTGTCAGAGGAGGTCAGTGCTCTGCCCCTCGGCCGCCTTCATTCCGAGATCTTTCAGAGTCTGTCATATTTCTCTACATCCCACTTGCCCCGGTTCTGGATAATTTTCCTCTCTTTTCTTCTTGCTCATGTTATGGATCGCTTGTTTTTTTCTCTCCTTCTATATCGAGTAGCTAACGTTCCGGTTTCCCTTCTGTCTGTTTCTGGGGATCTGGATCATTTGCCTCCTCCATCTTCCAGCTCTTCGGTCCTTTGCCCCTCTCATGCTCTCTAGGCTTATCTGTACTTACTCTTTTATATATGATCGGGACTGTGGGCTGACGGCTCTTCTCTTTTATATATGATCAGGACTGTGAGCTGACGGCTCTTCTCTTTTATATATGATCGGGACTGTGAGCTGACGGCTCTTCTCTTTTATATATGATCGGGACTGTGAGCTGACGGCTCTTCTCTTTTATATAGGAACGGGACTGTGAGCTGATGGCTCTTCTCTGTTATTTATGATCGGGACTGTGGGCTGACGGCTCGTCTCTTTTATATATGATCGGGACTGTGGGCTGACGGCTCTTCTCTTTTATATATGATCGGGACTGTGAGCTGACGGCTCGTCTCTTTTATA
>VKOC01037724.1:0-10045 GCA_009364415.1 Spea multiplicata | reverse complement strand
TACAAAAAAAGATGCTAAATAGATTATTTACACCAACAGATAAAAATAAAAAGGAGAAAATTAGAGAAAACCTAGCTACTCACTTGAATGGTAGAGTAACAGTTTTTCTGCCCGTAGGGCTCCGGCAAGGAAAGATGGCGACTTACTCAAAGTTAGATCTTGGCCCCTAGTAAGCACACTGACGAATTTCTCTCATTAACCTTTTCCAGTTCATGTCGAGTTTCCAAGCCGGCCCAGAGGTGGTATAAGCGGAGGGAAGGTGTACCATAAGTGACCTCCCCCTTGTGTGGTGGAAACATATCAGTCAAAATAACTTATTTTCATGCACTTATGATTTTCTTGTAAAGTGTGAAGTCCATAGATATGTCACCCTTGCTACTTATTACTGAACATCATAGACCTCACAATTCCTTCCAAACTGTTTAAGTTGCGCCGCCATGTTTGTACTCTTTTTGTAGGGTGAGCTTTCCCTGTTCTAGGTATGCACACAAGGAGGTATGATAATGAATATATGATTTATTATTGATATGTGTTGGATATGACCTGGATAAGAAATGGGTTTCCTGACTGCTAGTGATCACTTAGCATATCAAAGAATCCAGTATCTATGAGGGGATACAGGCATATGGTGAATGACTCAGCTAGTAGACTTAAAGGCACCACCTCCCTGTGACATTTCACACCTTGCAGAGGGCCTTGGTTGGAGTCCCAACTTCAAAAGACCAATTTATCTTAAAAATCCTTTTGGCAACACATGCCTATACAATCAAATTAACCCCTCACATACTGAAATTGGCCATACCATCTCTACCGGGTCGCAAGTCCATGTACTTATAACACCAGTTGGTGTGACACCACCCACCCATAAATGTGCATTCCCCTCTGCCGAATGGACTGGATCCCCCAATGCTCTTCTCAGAGGACATGGAGTGAGGAGCCCACTGTTCCACCCCAAAATAATACCCCAGCGGGGACAAGGGTAAGTTACAACTACAACCAACCAATCCCGTTCCCGGGATCAAAAATACCCTTATTATTACCCCACCCTAAAACATCACTTTTGTTAACATGTTTGTTAAAAGGTATAACCAAAAAAGATGTTTAAAAACACCAGTGTCACCAGTCCTACCGTAAAAGGTATACGTCACTGTGACATGAGGGCATATGTCCACAGTCATATAACACTAATAGTATCACATCATATATACTGTTGATGGCTCCAGTGACTCGGGCTTATTAAAAACTCAAACAAATAGCCCCCTGACATGTTTCGCTCCTCAGAGCTTCATTAGAGGTCTGGACTAATGGCTTCCAAAATGGAGACTGTTTGGCCTTATATCTCCTTTGTTATTAGGGGAGGGAACAATCAAATCCAATTGGCAAACCCAGCCAATTGCTTTAAAGGTAACTAAGCATGACATCACCTACATAGTCCAATAAAATTCCATACACATGATGGACAGCGGTTCTCTCTAATTCCCAAAGGTGAACAATCAAAGAAATTGACTGACAGTTATTCTCACCAATCATTGATGTTCCTTGCCACACAGAACCACTCCTATTACTGGATCTCCTACCCGTTGTAATTCTTATTACTCACATTACACCCGGTTCTCCAATGCAAATTGCTGGTCAGCACAGTGGCTAAGTGGCTTGGACTATTGTCCTGCAGCACCAGGGTCCAGGGTTCAAATCACACCAAGATCCAGGGTTTAAATCACACCAAGATCCGTCAAGGTACCATATCTAAAAACACCAGTGCAAATTCACAACATTTTAGCATATTCGCCATACACAGTTATACGCATCACAATTGAATAGTTCCCTTCCCATATATCCCTATCACAATATAAGTCTACATAATACAGTCATACCTCCCTATAGAGTAAGTAAATCATTATCAAATAATCAGTATTACAAATCAAAGAGAGTCCTATTATTTGGAAGGAAAAACCTTCATTTAAGCCTAGAGGACTCAGACTTTTGAGTCTATAGATCCACTTGGCTTCCTCTTTTAATAGTAGTAATAAATTATTGACACCTCAGTAGAGTAGCAGTCATAAGTTCCAATGCACCGTTTCACTTGTTGGGAACCGTTGTCTACAATGTCTTCATGGAGTGCCCGATCTCTGCTGGTATTCCTTGCCCTTCTAAACTCTTTCTTTAAACAGTTGATCGGGTATCCCTTCGCCATGAATCTAGACTTTAAATTCTCACATTCCTTTTGGAAAGTGGATTCCTCAGAGCAATTTCTTTGTGCTCTGAGGTATTGTCCTAGAGGTATTCCTCTTCCGGAATACCTGTAGGACAACTCCGGTTAACTCCTTTCAATGTCACAAAATGTGTATGCGGGGAGACAATCCTCCCAACATACCGGAACCCCTGTACCCTCTCATTTTTTAGGGATGACCAACCCCCTTCCCTCCACATAGGTCACGGCTATGATGATATCATTGGAGGGAATCAACATAGTAATTTCTCCCTACAGATCTTTAATTTATCACCACATCAGTTAACTGAGGACCAAATTAGTGTTCTCAGAAAGGGTTTATCCTTTACTCCGGTACCTAAATTCGATGAGTTTATGTGGGCAAAAGAGATTCATGCCAGAAAACTGGCCCTACACAAGTGGCATACCAACAGGGAACAGGATATTAGGTTATTAAGGGGCAGAGAATCAGAAGCGGTTGGGGTACTGGATAACCTCTTGAGAGAGAATGAGGGGACTGAATTGGTTCCATTGACATCCCAAACACATTTAAAACCGCGGTCACAAGTTACACCAAGTATCTCACAGTATCCTAATGTTGAGACTTTTGTGACTCTTGTCATGGAGGATATTAAGAAGCTACACCCCAGGAAGGATAGGATTCATTCTAATCTGACTATTGGTGAACAATCAGCTTTGGATGAGCTAAGAAGTCTGGATAATGTGGTTGTAAAACCAAGTGATAAATGGGGCAATATTGTCCTTGTGGAAAAGTCCGATTATGTTTCTATGGTTAAGAATCTGCTAGATGATTCTGATACATATACTGTCCTGCCCAATAATCCTATCGCCGATTTTCTGCAGGAGTTGAGGGGTATCCTAGATGATGCTAAATCAATGAGATTGATTTCTACTGATGAGTATAAGTTTATTTTAAATTTATCACCTACTTTGGCCACATTTTATGCCCTCCCAAAAGTGCATAAGAACACTTTACCGATGAAAGGGAGGCCCATTGTGTTGGGCAATGACAGCCTGACACAAGGGGCCAGGATTTATGTTGACAAGATTGACAAATTACCGATATTACGGTCACTAACACCACACTTTTGGCAAGTCTTGATGTAGAATCCTTTGTACACCAATATCCAGCACGATTTAGGGATTCAAGCAGTGAAGAGTTATTTGAACACTAGAAGTATTATTTTTAGGGAACATAATTCTTTTGTCCTTACATTACTACGGTTTGTACTCACACAATTTTTTCTTATTTGATTCCACTTTTTATCACCAGATTAGGGGTACCGCCATGGGGAGCACATGTGCGCCCACTTATGCTAATTTATTTTTGGGGTGGTGGGAGCACAAGCACGTTTTTTAATGAGGATTTATTATTTTACACGAGTCACGTTTTATTTGGGGGGCGGTATATTGATGACATTTTGATTTTTTGGGATGGGGATCCTGCACTTTTTTTGTATTTTGTTGATATTCTCACTGTAAGGGGCTTGCATTTTCTAAGTGACTTGCTTTCTGTAAGTGACCAGTTTGTGCACCACAGCAGCGGCAGAGAAGTGGTATTATAAGTATACCAACAGTGGGTTTGTATCTCAACCAGCAACAAGAGGGTTGAAGGGTTTGTGGTAAAAAAAAACAAAAAACAAAAAAAACTATGTGTTTTGCATTAACTGTTTGGGTTTTTTTTCTCTCCCATTTTCTAGAGTGTAATTAGTTAAGGGTGGGGTTTATAATCAATTAACTGTGTTGCTCTGTATATAAGGAAGTGGTTAAACTCACAGAGCTTGCTCACTGTAAGGGGCTTGCATTTCTAAGTGACTTGCTTTCTGTAAGTGACCAGTTTGTGCACCACAGCAGCGGCAGAGAAGTGGTATTATAAGTATACCAACAGTGGGTTTGTATCTCAACCAGCAACAAGAGGGTTGAAGGGTTTGTGGTAAAAAAACAAAAAAAAAAAACAAAAAAACTGTGTGTTTTGCATTAACTGTTTGGTTTTTTTCTCTCCCATTTTCTAGAGTGTAATTAGTTAAGGGTGGGGTTTATAATCAATTAACTGTGTTGCTCTGTATATAAGGAAGTGGTTAAACTCACAGAGCTTGCTCACTGTAAGGGGCTTGCATTTCTAAGTGACTTGCTTTCTGCAGCAGTTCGTGCAACACAAGAGTGCAAGGAGGGTAAGTGACATAAAGCAATTGTTTAAATTCAATACTCGCGTCCCTTTGTAAAGTATGAGCAAGCTTGGAGATTTCACTCAGTGCACATCATGCCATATGTATGCATGCTTGGAACAGCAGTTCCTGGGTCCATATCGCTGTGGTAAGTGTGATCAATTGGTCTCTCTGGAAGCTGAGGTTTGTGCTCTGAAGAGGCACATTGAAACACTGAGAGAGATTGACAACCTTGAGAGGAGTCTGTTGCTCACTGAGCAAAGTTTAGATGGGGCCCCTAGCAATGAGGGAGGAGATCAGTCAGAAGGGAGTCAGGCACATAGCTGGGTGACAGTAAGACGTGGTTGCAGTGGGGAAGGGAAGAGGAAGAGGCAAGCCAGCCCAGAGTCTCTCCCTCCCAACAAATTTGCCCTTTTAAGTGAGCATGTTGGGGGAGGCAGACTCAGAGGTAGGCTTTGCGGAAAAAGCTGTTCTCCCTAACAGCCGGGAGAGCAGCTCATCCAATGTGCAGGGGATCCGAAAGGAAGAAAAGCCCAGGCAGGTTGTGGTGGTAGGGGATTCAATAATCAGGAAAACAGACAGGGTAATCTGTAGCTCTGATCGCAGCAACCGAATGGTTTGCTGTCTCCCGGGTGCCCGGGTTCGGCATGTTGCGGACAGAGTGGATAGATTATTTGGAGGGGCTGGTGAGGATCCAGCTGTCTTGGTGCACATTGGCACCAATGACATAGTAAGAGGAAGATGGAGTGTCCTAAAAGGTAATTTTAGGGACTTGGGTAGTAAGATTAAGAAAAGGACCTCCAAGGTAGTATTCTCAGAGATACTACCTGTGCCATGCGCTACACCAGAAAGGCAGTGGGAGATTAGGCAGCTAAATGCATGGCTGAAGTCTTGGTGTAAGAAGGAGGGCTTTGTGTTCTTAGAGCACTGGGCTGATTTTGCTTTGGGGTACAATCTCTATAGTCGTGATGGATTGCACCTAAATGCAAGAGGGTCCAATGTGCTTGGGGAGAGAATGGTTAGACGGTTGGAGGAGATTTTAAACTAGGAATGGGGGGGGAGGGAATAAATACCGGGTTAGACAGTATAGAAAGGGAAGGCGATTTACTTAGTAACCAGGTGGGTGGATCTGGGGGCTTGGTCTATAAAGATAATAGGGAGAAGCATATATTTTGCCCCCCAAAGCAAGGACAGAAAGTGATTGCAGCATCGGTGTTAAATGAAAAGCTAAAGGTCATGTCTATAAATGCTCGCAGTTTAGGGAATAAGATCCATGAACTTGTAACAGTTGTGGCAACTGAGAATGTTGATATAGTGGCTGTTACTGAGACATGGTAGAATGAGAAAAATGACTGGGACATATCAATACCGGGGTACTCTTTATATAGAAAAGATAGAAAGGGCAGGAAAGGGGAGGGGTGGCCCTATATGTGAAAAATAACATAAAATCTAACTTAATACAAGTTGGTGAGGAGAATTTAGTCGGTTTGGGTTACAGTAAAATTTGGCAAAAGTAAAGTAACTCGCATAGGTGTGATTTATAGACCCCCAGGACAAGTAGAAGAACTTGATAATCTACTAGTGGAGGAAATAGCTAAAATGACAGTGAAGGGGGATGTTATAATCATGGGTGACTTTAATCTCCCTGATGTGAACTGGAAAACGAAAGTAGCTGGTTGTACGAGGAGTGCGGATATTCTAAACTCCTTATTGGGATTATCTTTAAAACAGGTGGTTGAGGAACCAACTCGTAAGGAGGCCACATTGGATTTAGTGTTCACAAATGGAGATTTGTTAACAGATATTTCTGTAGGTGAAAGTTTGGGATCTAGTGATCATCAGTCTGTGTGGTTTAATATACGAACAGTGACTGAGTCACACCACACAAAAACAAAAGTTTTAGATTTTAGAAAAGCTGACTTTTCTAAAATGAGAAAATGTATAGAGGGAGTCATTAACAGACTGGCACAATTTAAATGGCGTTCAGGAGAAATGGGATTTTGTAAAAGCTGTTTTATCGAAGATAACAGAAAATTGTATTAGGTTGGTCAGTAAGAGTAAAAAATTAAGGAAACCGCTGTGGTTCTCTGCAGAAGTGGCCAAAATCGTGAAAGACAAGAAGTTAGCCTTTAGTAGATACAAAAATACCCAAAGTGAGGAAGATAGACAGATCTATAAAATTAGGCAGAAAGAGGCAAAGAAAGTTATAAAAACTGCCAAATCACAGGCAGAAGAGCGAATTGCCCTATCAGTAAAAATGGAGATGAAACATTTTTTAGATATATAAATGAGAAAAGGAAAGTTAAACAAGGATTAGTTAGACTAAAAACAAAAGGCATATATGTAGAAGAGGATAAAAGTTTAGCTGACTGCCTCAATGAATATTTCTGTTCAGTTTTTACAGATGAGAATGATGGAATGGGACCTCAGTTGGGAAAAAAGACTGAATCATTTGAAATATGTGAGTTTATCGAGGCGGAGGTTCTACTTCAGTTGTCTAAGGTAAAGACAAATAAGTCGATGGGGCCTGATGGGATACACCCCAAGTTATTAAAAGAGCTTGGGGGTGTACTAGCAAAACCGTTAACTGATATATTTAACGAATCATTGGTAACGGGAGTTGTCCCTGGGGATTGGAAAGTTGCGAATGTTGTGCCTATACACAAAAAAGGCAGTAGGGAGGAGTCGGGCAACTACAGGCCAGTTAGTCTTACATCTGTAGTGGGGAAATTAATGGAAACAATGTTAAAGGAAAGGATTGTTGAACATCTGAAGTCACATGGCTTTCAAGATCAAAAACAACATGGGTTTTCCTCAGGAAGATCTTGCCAAACAAATCTTATTGATTTTTTTGATTGGTGACTAAAGTAATTGATCAAGGTGGTGCAGTAGACATTGCGTATCTGGATTTCAGTAAGGCCTTTGACACTGTCCCACATAAAAGACTTATAAATAAACTGCAATCTCTGGGTTTAGATCCCAATGTTGTTGAATGGATTAGGGAGTGGCTGAGTGACAGAAAACAGAGGGTTGTAGTCAATGGCGTATATTCAGAACAAGGTCTTGTTACCAGTGGGATACCTCAGGGATCTGTACTTGGACCCATTCTCTTTAATATTTTCATTAGTGATATTGCAGATGGTGTTGATGGAAAGGTATGTTTATTTGCTGACGACACAAAAATTTGCAACAGGGTTGATGTTCCTGGAAGAAGAAGCCAAATGGCAAACGATCTAGGTAAGCTGGAAAAATGGTCAGAGCTGTGGCAATTGGCATTTAACGTGGATAAATGCAAAGTAATGCACCTGGGGCATAAAAACCCAAGGGCAGAGTATAGACTATTTGGTACTGTCCTAACCTCAACGTGTGAGGAAAGGGATTTAGGGGTAATTATTTCTGAGGATTTAAAGGTAGGTAGACAATGCAGTCTTCCTAACAGCTGCCAAAATGTGAGCTGATGTGTGACTCAAGGAGTCACACTCCTTGAGAAGGCTGATGCCTCAGCAAGCCCTTTGCTCTAGCAGCTGTTGCTGGCGGCTTTTGTGTGTTTGCTGTTCTCATCAATGCCTTGAGTTTCTCCATGAAGCAAAGATGTACTGTGGTGTGTAAATGTGTTAATTCATCCCAGAATTAGTGAAATGGCCTTCCACCTTACCCCTGCTCACTACTTTACAACACAACTTGTAACTTGCACTGTGTCCACCTCCCGGACTCAAAATGCTCCCGCACTTTACTACAATGTTGCCTACCAGATTAGGTAGCAGTGGTATTAGTGCTATTTGTCCCCCCCATAATTGCATTTGTGATGGTTGTAATGCTGGTTCCAGTGGGTCAAAAAGGAACTTGTTGCATAGGTAATCTGCTGCTTTTGCACAGTGGAAGGAGGAACACATTCATCAGAGAAACGTGAATATATGTCTCTTGACTCCTTCAAGTCTGGCTCCTAATCATCCAAAGTCATCAACATCGTCATCAAAGATGACCATATCTTTTCTCCACCTAGGCAGAAGGAGGAGTAAGGTCCACTCCTGCTGCAAGAGTAGACCTTACCTCTTCTTTGTCACTATCTTCTGGGGCAATACTACTATCATCATCTGACCGTGCCACTGCTTGCTGCCCCTTTTTATTCTGGAGAGTGCTTCCAATGCTTACTGTAGTGGTAGCACCAGGGGTGGTAGAGGTAGCCCCAAGGGTTGTTGTGGTTGCACTGGTAGTGGTGGTTTTGTGCTACACCATAAAATAGCTTGCACGCAATCTCCGCCTTGGATCCTGATCCCTCAGTGAGTCCTTTGTTGTAATTGTAACTAAAATGATGCCTTACTTTAGTAGGTGGGGTGGACAAGATTTTAGCACTGAAAGACAGTCACCCTATGCGCAATTCCAGTAGAACGCCTGTTTTTGTCGGATAGATCATATGATAGAAAGGTGTTAGAATTTCTTTTAAACTCTACAGAAATAAAGTGTCCCTGTCTTATCCCCTCAAACATGTCTGAGGCCTTCAGACAACTTTATTAAGACAAACAAGAAGAATAGTCAACAGTGAATCTGAAAACAGCACCACTGATGGAGCATTATACAGTATCTCACAAAAGTGAGTACAGCCCTCACATTTTTGTAAATATTTTATTTTATCTTTTCATGTGATAACTGAAGAAATGACACTCTGCTACAATGTAATGTAGTAAGTGTACAGCCTGTATAACAGTGTAAATTTGCTGTCCTCTCAAAATAACTCAACACACAGCCATCGATGTCTTTTATCTTGGCAACAAAAGTGAGTACACCCATAAGTGGAAATGTCCTAAGTGTCAACATTTTGTGTGGCCATTATTTTCCAGCACTGCCTTAACTCTCTTGAGTGTGGAGCTCACGAGAGTTTCACAGGTTGCCACTGGAGTCCCCTTCCACTCCTCCATGACTACATCACGGAGCTGGTGGATGTTAGAGACCTTGCGCTTCCCCACCTTCCGTTTCTGCTGTTACTCTGCTAAGCTTCCCTACTCATCCTTATGCTGCAAATTTCTCTGTTGAGCTATGTGTCATGCCTGCTCCAGGGTGCCTGCAGGATGCTCTGAAAAATACCCCTCATCTTATATTCATGTCATTTTTTAATCTGACCTCAAATAGAGGTTGGGCTCAGGGCCGGATAAAGCACATTATGGGCCTGGTGCTGAGGATTTTGGTGGCCCTTTTTTAGGAAAAAAAATGACAGAATATACAGAATCTTAACTCCTTGGCATCCATGTGTACTGGATAAAAAGAACATCAGTGCTAGGCATGTAGTATAAGATAGACTCTTATGTGATGGGATTGGGAGTACATCAGTACACCAAAAAAAAGTCATCATACATGTGACTGAACCCTCAATCAGTGGGGCCACTGGTGAAGCCTGACAGCCAGCCACCTCCCTATTAACGATGGGCCCTGACTTTGTGAAGACTTCTGTGGCTACCCTCAGCAGTATATCATCCCATCAGTTGCTGAGGGGATTATCTCTGGCAGACAGCTGTTGGGGTAAATACAAAGTATGTATATTTGTAATTAATATGTGCTTGATTAAGTTTATGTGTGTATATATGTATGTATGATAGCTGCAAGCCACTTAGGGGGAAGTAACAGGAAAGACAGCTGTAAGAATATCACACCTACA
>VKOC01037720.1:0-13139 GCA_009364415.1 Spea multiplicata | reverse complement strand
TTAAATTTTTTTTTAACATTTTTTTTCAACTTGAAGGTTCCCCTGATAGTATAAAAACAGTAAAATGTATAAATAATTTCCCACTGATGTCACTATTTTTTTCTAACCATTATTTTTAATTTATCTGAGCTCCATTGACCTGCATGGTTGAATGCAGTACCTGTATTCAACCTGCAAGTGGAGCCAGAGTTCTCTAGAGGGTCTGGAGACCGTCTAGCGAACTTTTTCGTCTTTATTGTTTTTTTTTCCCGGGCTGCCGCCATCTTGCTGATGGCGAAGATCAACGGCAGCTGCGGCTTTGACCGCTCTCCGGAGCGGTCACAGTCCATCCCAAGGTAAGTGTTTGGTGTCTCTGGGTGCCTCCTGATCGAGGCATTCCAGCGACACCATTTAAGTTTAGGAGGCGATCATTGAACGCTTTTAAAACGGGCGTCCGCCGCCATACAAAGTACGGCGGATGTTGGCGCCCTGGGGAGGGGCCAGAGATGGCCCCTTTGTGCCGATCATGGCGTTGCTGAATGCCTCGAGGTCAAGGCATTACAGCAACGCCGTTTAGGTGCAGAAAGCGAAAATAGATCGCTTTCTGCACGCGTTTAAAGACGTGCCGGTCCTGGCACGTCAATTGTCTTGATTTTCGGTGACGTGCCCGGACCGGCAATTGTCATCAAAGGGTTAATGATAGTCTTCACATAAGGTGTTCTAAACTATTTACATTAGATTCCTAGATTGCCTTACAAGGTGGCTGCACATATTTTTTTTCCCTTTATTATTGTTAAAAAAAGAGAAGAGGAAAGAGAGGGAAAAGATAAGACCTAAGCGAGAATGGAAAGAGGAGAGAGAGAAATAAAAACATTAGGTAGAGCGCGCAAAGGTTGATAGAGAAGAGAGAGGGGAGAAGAAGTAGGTAGGAGAAAAAAAGTATATATATCTATCTTTATGGAGTAACCATGCTATAGCAGAGTGAATCTAGACAGATTGGAAAGATAATCTGGGTCCCGTCGGCCTCAAACCCCCACTCTAGACTCTTCACTAATCTCGTGCTATGTTTTGTGGGAAAGCACGAATACAGAGGGGATGGGAGGGCCTACCCCCTCCAGTATTTGTTGTCTGTAGTCCATTGTATGTTTTATGTAAGTTGTTTTATTCATCATAAGGAATGTCGCCACACTGAAATATTAGTGATAAATGGTTCTCCATGGTTAAATGGATGACCATTAATGTCCAGGGGCTAAACACAAACTATGAAAGAGCCATCCTAACTAAAACTCTAAAAAAAGAAAACATTGACAGAACCCTCCATCACTTGGGCCCCTGGAGAGGCCTGAGAGCCAGCCTCCTCCCTATCGACTATGGGCCCAGGCCTTGTAGAGACTTCTGTGTGTGGATACAGGCGTTTAGTTTAGTTCCCCATGTTTTAGCACTGTGTCTCAAAACTGTAACGTCAGCTGGACATCCGTGGTAGGAAGAAGGCTTAGCATTGTTAATTGTATAGGTGTGAAATGTTTCCCCTGTTATTGTGTGAGTTAGCCCTTGTCTTAAGACCTCCTGTACGTATAACTAGGCGTCACTGCTGCATACCTACTTATCAATTACATAACAGGTAGCTGTTAATCCTGTTTGTTAATTGTGTTGAAGGATTTTATCTAATTACTTCCATCCTGACATGGTAATTAGATCATGTGATATTTGTCTTGCCCCTTTTCTTACCTGTGTATATATAGATCTGTCTTTGGTTTTAATAAAGGAGTCCTGTTTTCACCTCAACATGAGTGTTGCCTGATGTTTGGGATGTGCTGTAGCACACTGTGTAGCTAAGCTTCGGATAGCCACAGTGCCAACGCAGGTTCCGTGCAGTGACGTCCCCCTTTCTATCTACAACGCTGGTTCTGGCTGACGCTGAAGGGGTTACTTGTTGGTACTTCTTGTTGCAGGAGGAAGCAACGTTTGGCGGGAGTACCCAGTCGGGGTATGGGTTGGTCCCGTCACAGCGCAAATTCAAGAATCCCTCTGGGGATTAAAGTCAACATTAAGAAACTTAAAATGGGAGGTTACTTACTAGCAGCCAATGCCTCTTTGGATAAGAATAAAAAGAGAGGGGTAGCGATTCTAATTTCAGAAACGTTACATTTTAAGAGGATATATCAAGAAGAAGATCCAGAGGCTAGATTTATCATATTAATATGTCGACTTAATGGAATATTACTCACAATTGTTAATATATATGCCCCTAACAGATCCCCTGTTATGTTTCTGAGAAAGCTCTTAAATAAAATTGAAGACATAAAACAAGGTAATCTGATTTTAGCAAGAGATTTTAACATGGTGGTCGACACAAACATCGACAAACAATTTCCTAAAGCAGCTAAATGTTTGGAAGACCAAATTACACAAGCTAGAAATTTCCAACAACTTTTGAAAGAATTTGGCCTCTATGATATTTGGAGAGCCTTCAGACCAGGAGAGAAAGATTATATGCATTTTTTAAAGGTTCACCTCTCATACCCTTATATTATAAAATAAATAGATAAGATCTCTATGCTAGATGTGACTTGGACGGATCATAACACAGTCATGACAACACAAGAAAGCTACAATAAAAGCTTGGATAGAAGCTGGAGATTAAATAATGTTCTGCAAAATAAGGAAAACCAAGACTATATAGTCAAAACAACTGATTTCTTCTTGAATGAGAATGAAAACTTAGAGACTTCTCCAATAAATATCTGGTGCGCCTACAAATGCGTGATCCGGGGCCACTTAATGATGTTACGTTCTAAAGAAAAAAGACAAGCCCCTCCTTCTTTACCTGAATTATATATAGAGTTTAACCAGTTAACAAAAGAAAATAAGCAGACTCCAACACGTGAGATCACAGAGAAATTATTAAAAATAAAAAACTTATTTAATGTGGACTATATTTAAACCTGGACTTGTTCATACAAGAAACATCAGCCTTTCTATTCAGTTTCCAAAAGCAAGTTTAATTTTACAATTTTTGTATTCACAGAATATGGAAACATTTGTCATCTAGTTCAGCTGAACACTCAAAACATATTTGAAGAAGAAATTTCCATGCATGAGTTTGAGTGTTATGCAAATAATAGTGCCCATTATGAAAAGTAAAATGAGTCCACTGTAATGTAATCATGGTTTACAACTTTTAAAAAGCGGCAAAACTGTCTGATCCCAGCTCTCATCCCAACGAATCTGTTGAGATTCACGTAGATTTTGACGTAATCGATTTAGTTTGCTTGAATTACTCTCAAAATCTGAAAATAATATCTGTAAAGGAAAAATTAGACATACAAAAAACATTAAATGCAGTACATTTTAAAAAGGTCAGGCAAAGACACAGCAAAACTAATTAGCAATGTATTATTCCACAATCCTATTTAATAAGGCTATATCAGCGGTTATGTCAGTTGGTCACTTTGGAGACTTGATCTTAACTAGGTACTGCTGTCTTTTTGAACAATTTGTATCCCTTTTGTGTGTGTATGCAAGCATATACAATATATAGACAAAAGTATCGGGACACACCTGAAAATGATTGCATTTGGGTGTTTCAATCAGACCCATTGCCACAGAACTATAAAGTGAAGCACCTAGCCATGCAGTCTGCATTTACCAACATTTACAGGCATTAACAAACAGTCTTAAGAGCTCAGTAAATTCAAGCACGATACTGTGATTGGAGGACACCTTTGACATAAATCAGTTTGTGAAATTTAATCCCAGCTTGGTCAACTGTGTTATTGGAAAGCGGTAGTGTTTAGGAACAGCTGCAACTCAGCAACGCAGCAAGAGACCACATAAGGTCACAGAGGGGGGTCAGAGTGCTGAGGAGTATGGTATGTAAAAGTCGCCAACGCTCTGCTGATTCCGTAGCTGAAGAGTTCCAAACTTCCATTGGCATTAATATTAGCACAGAAACAGCGGGAGCTTCATGGAATGGGGTTCCAGGGATGAGCAGCTGCATGCATGCATCACATCATCAAATACAATGCCAAGCTTTAGATAAAGTGGTGTAAAGCACGCCGTTGCTGAACTCTGGAGCAGTGGAAATGTGTTCTGTGGAGTGACAAATCACATTTCTCTGTTTGGCATTGTGATAGAGGGGTCTGGGTTTGGCAGATGCCAGGGGTATGTTGCCTGCCTGACTGCATTGTACCAACTGCAAAGTTTGGAGGGGAAGGGATAATGATATGGGCTGTTTTTCAGGGGTTGGGCTAAGCCCCTTACTTCCAGTGAAAGAAGATCCTAATGCTACAGCATTCCAAGACATTTTGGACAATGCTATGCTTCCAATTTTCTGGGAACAGTTTGGGGAAGGCCCTTTTCTATTTTAGCATGACTATGCCCCAATGCACAAAACAAGGTCAATAAAGACATGGTTGGATGAATTTAGTGTAGAGGAAATTGACTGGCCCTCAACCCCCACTGGACACCTTTGGGTGCTGGAACAGAAATTGCGAGCCAGGTATTCTCATTCAACATCAGTGCCTGATCTCACAGATGGTCTACTGGATGAATGGGCAGAAATTCTTACAGAAACACTCAAAAACCTAGTTGATAGCCTCCCTGGAAGAATGGAAGCTGTTATAGCTGTAAAAGGGAGGACCAACTACAAATTAATATCTATGTATTTAGAATGCAATGTTAGTGTAATGGTCAGGTGTCACACATGCACTATATGGACAAATGTATTAGAAGTGTATGTTGTAAGAGCGTGCGTGTGCATGTATGTGTAAAGTGTTTGTGGGTGTGAACATGTGCAAGTTTAGCATAGTACAAAAAAAATGACAGCGCACACACATAAGTATATAAAACAGAAATATGATTTCCTTATATAACTTCAGAGATATGGTTTTTTTTTGCACTTTGGTATTTTGAGACAAGGTATCAACTCAACTAAAGATTGCATTTTCCCTTGAGCCAATATAGCAACATTCATTTTTGTTATATTAAAAAAGAGACATTATTTCAAAAATTAGAAAACATCATAAAAGAAAACAAATACCTTCAGCTGCTCAGCAAGTTCTTGGGAATTTTCAAATATGAATCCATTTTCTTCGTGTTTTACAAGTTCATGCAAACTGCGTGTCAAATTAGTTACAAAAATATTTACAAACAACGTCTGTTTCAATTGCAGAACAGCACAGTTTTTAGCTTGAGGAAATACATGTCTAATCTGCAAATTCTGTAAAAATACAGACAAATACTACCATATCTCCATAAAAGAATCAGTGAAGCAAACTTTTGGTCCTCTGGTACTCACCACTGGTGATACCCGTTTCAAACTTGTGGATGGCTTCAATAATTAACCCATCAGTGTCTTATACATGACCCTTATTTGTGAACATATTAGTATATCCATAGGAGAGTTTAGGTAAACTCAATTTAGAAGGTTACCACATTAGTGTTTTGTATTCTTTCAGATTCAATCATACACTTCTTACCAATGTGTCCAACACTGAGCTACATAATTTGAAAGCAATTCTCAATAAAATGAGGCTCAGTACAGTATAAGATTATATCCAAAATGTTTCCTTCAAGCAATTTACCCACTACTGATGTCAAATCCAAGGGATAAAATTTTCCATTTGCAATCTCGTCAAGACTTAGTAAATTATGAATCTGATTTTTTTTTGGTGCCCCTGTACACTTCCGCAGGTAGACACTTATTTAGTGAGAATGAGTACAAGTAGTTTTTTATGAGAAGGGTCCACTAGGAGCACTTCATCTGTGTAAACAGATGAAAATGAAAGATTCAGTATGATAGCTTCTTGACAATGGCTAATTTTATTTTTTGTACCCTTCGTGACAATGTAACATTTCTGTGGTTCTCATGTATAGCTGTAATTTTCTTCTTTCAAGTTTACCGAACCCACACAAGTTATATATTGTTTTTTTCAGGACAAGAAGGGCTTTCTTCAGATGTCATATCATTATATTTATCATATTTCTTTAGATGTCATTGTATCATATCATTTAATATAAAAAGTATAAGATATGGTGAAAATGTTTTACTCCTCTATAAAAGCTAATGAAAAAAACTGCTAAATAGATTCTAATTGACCTGAGTTTAGAAATACCCAATGTATTTTTTTTTTTGCTTTTTTCTACAGTTCAAATTACCCCATCAAACCATATATTTTTGAAGACTAGAAACCCCAGGGTATTTTAATTGCTAATATTTTAACTCTTTCCATGCACTAATTCTACCACAAGTCTTTGTTAAACTTTGTGGTATTATAGCAACTATAGTATATAGAGTAGATGGAAAGGAATTATTTCTTATGTTAAAAAACACAAAACGTGTATTTTGGTCTCCCAGGTATGGTGAATGTTACTGGTTTGCTCAAAGCCTGGCCAATTTAATGTGCTCTATAAAACCATATATTTTTGAAAACTAAACACCCCAGGGTAATTAAAACACTGATATTTTAACTCTTTCAATGCACACATTTACCACCAGCCTTTGTCAAAGTTGGCAGTAGTATTTTGTTGTGTGTGTTTTTCCCCACACAAGTTGTACTTTAGGTATGAATTTACAGCTCCTGGTATAGGTCACTGTTGCACAACACCCCAATATGGCTACAAAATTAATAAGGGGATTGGAGGGGATTCACTAGTTATGAAGAGAGACTAAAAAGGAAAATTATATACGCTAGAAAAACGGCATCTCAGAGGGGATTTGATAACATTATATAAATATATGCAGGGCCAATATAACAAGCTCTTCAGTGACCTGTTCATTAACAGAAATGTACAAAGGACAAGAGGTCACCCTCTGAGACTGGAAGAGCGAAGATTTAATAGAACCAAAGGAAAAGATTCCTTACAGCGAGGACAATAAAAGGTATGGAATTCACTGCCAAGGGAGATGGTGTTATCCAATACATTAGATGCATTCAAAAAGGGGTATATATATATATATATATATATATATATATATATATATATATATATATATATTTTAGAAAGGCATGACATGCAGGGCTATAAATAGAATAACATTAATATTTTAGAGCTTCAGGAGAAATCCGATTGCCTCTTGGAGTCGAGGAGGATTTTTTTCCCCTGATGGCAGAATTCAAAGTAGCTTAATTAGGGTTATTTTGCCTTCTTTTTGATCAAGAATAGGAAGGTTAGGTAGAAGGGTTGAACTTGATGGACGTAGGTCTTTTTTCAACCTTATGAACTATGTAACTGTGTTCAGCAACATCTCCTGAGTACATTGATACCCCCAATGTATGAGTTTGTCGGTTTTTAGAACTTGCTCAAAAAAAATAATATATATATATATATATATATATATATATATAACAAGTCCAGAGAACCATCTATATCTACTCATTTGTCTTTCAATGAACTGGACATACTAAGGAACTCTCTGGCCCAGAAGCCTCAGGAATCACAACTGATTTTGTAAACATGGCCACAGTGTTTAACTCCTTCGGGAGCGGGACGTACCTGGTACTTCCTGGGCAGATGTCACCATCAGACCGGGACGTACCAGGTACGTCATCCCCAAAAACTGCCCCCACATTGCCCCAGGCAGCTTCAGGAAAGGGGGTTGAGTGTTGATTGGGTCCCCCCACAAGTGTGGGGACCTGACACAACATCCCCCTGCTGCCTGATCGGTCCATGAGAGCAACAGTGCAGCGTTAACCCCTTCAATGCTGCGATTGTGGCATTTTAGGGATTAATTCCCATTTTGTACGGGGCTCTGCTGCTGATGGTCTCCTTCCAGGCAGAACAGCAACAACAAAAATTAGCCCCCACAAGCCCTTTGATGACTCATGTAGGCATGAAAGCAATTGCGGCATTGCAGGGGTTAACATTTGTCCCCACAAGCTGTGCTCCAATGGATCATCAGCATTGAAAGAGTTAAAAAAATAAAATAAAAAATATATATATTAAAAAAAAATAACAGTACTGACCTGAAAGTCCAGGGCACTTCCAGGTCAAATTCTGTGAGTTTAGTAAGTCACCTGATGATCAGATCACTCCTAGCCAATAGGAGTGATCTGGTCATTATGGCAGCCCCTGGACGACCCTTAGAAAGAGAGAAGGGTCATCTAGGGTAATTGTGGAAAAAAATTAAAAAAAAAATACATAATTATTACCGGTTCACTTGTCTGTGACATTTTAAGTCACTGATCATTCATCGGTCTCCCTGGTCAATGTCAGTGGCCTAAACTTGTCACTAACAAGCCTGAAAACTGTCAATATTAACCTAGTTGAGCACCTTGACTTGTCCACTGTTCATAAACATATACTTTTATGGGGTAATTTAAATTGGGGGCTTCCAAAATGTCCCAAGTGGGATATGGGCCCAGCAAACCAATTTCTAAAAAATTGTGCATGTTCCAGTTTTGGCCTCATAGCTTCCTCAAAAAATACATGAACCCTGCATGTGAGGCCTTGTTGGAATCAGGGGATGTTGGTGAACACAATTCTGCAGTTGCACATATTCTATAGAAAATATAATATCAAATCTAAAGCAACATTGCAACATATGCATAAAAACATATAAAAATACCTGAAAATTTGGCAGCAATTGGCTATAAAATCCCTGTTTGAATAGTGCCAAAATGACCCTAGTTGTACACCTGACTTATCTACTGTTCATAAACATATAATTTTGGGGGGATAATGAGTATCTGTGACAACTCTGTGACAAGGTATTAGCCTAGAATGCCAAATTTGAAAAAAAATAATTTTAAAAAGTGATGCATGCCCTGCAATATTTGCCCTATACTGGTCAAAATAGATGAAAATCCTGGCCATATTGGGTGGTCTCCAAATCAGGACAAGTAAATGAATATATTTTGGATATTTTTTTCCCATTGGTTTAATGTGTGTACAATTTGTATGTATACAAAACCGTAAAAAAAAAGTTTTTTTCATTTCCCCCCCACTTTTTCTAGTTTATTTCAAACAAAACAATGTACTACCCAGCTTAATATGGTTTCAAAGGAAAGTCCTACTTTTGCGGAAAAAAACAATATATGATTTGTGTGGTTGCACTAATTGAGAGAAATTACAGTTGAAGAAAGACATAGCAAAAACACAAAAATGTCTCCGGTCTTTTAGCGACACCTTAGTATCAAAATCCCAGTTCTGAAGGGGTTAATAAGGGTAAAATATGTAAATTTAAAAATATCAAAAATGATTCCGACATTTATAACATATCAATTTTCTTACCAGTGAAAATTAATTGCACACACAGGAAGGCAACAACCAAACATGTCAACTACTTTCATAGGAAGATCCAGACCACTGGATGATTTGTGAAGGCAAACCCCTAGATCTGCAGAGCCTGGGGGGGAAAAATATTTATATATCCATAGATCCAAAAAAAGACTAATTATAGAAACTATAGTCTATAGAGTACATAGAAAGGCATTTTTTCTTATGGAAAAACAAAATAAATAAGGCAGTTCTACATAATGTAAAGAAAATTCAAATATTTATTCTTCCCGTGAAGAATATTACTGGTTTGCTCAACGTCGTCATGTTAACAGACTATAATATGATGTAATAGAAACCCACTTTGTATATAAACTGTGGGGACAGCTATACGATATTTAGATTATTCTTTCCATGAGGTTACCTCTTCTCTGTTAAGTTGCTTAGAAAAGTTTCCTGAGATAAACTCAGATACATTTAGTCTTACCCCAGAGACAGCAACATTTGGTCTTCAACTCATTACCATGGGACATACAAGTCCTGAGGTTTTTGCATCGACAGGGAGAGATAAGCGGAATCTCTCAGGTGAACAACAACACATTATTACACATATTACACCACGTCGTGATTTATTCATGTACTAGGAAGTCCATTCCTTAGGGCTTTTCACCGTGTTTCTTACTACGTTGGCTAAAAGTGTTTTGGTAGTGATGCGTAAACTGTGGGTACAGCTGGTGCAAAGAGCAGTAGAAATAGCCTTGTGGTCCCTGGTGTAGCTAGTGCAATTCGCTATATATAGGGAATGCCTAAACCTTGTGACACCCTGTTTCCAGAGGAAAAATATATCACCGATTAATAAATTCCATTACTCTCACTTTACTCATTTCAGGTGAACCAGAAAGACAGCTGCTTCACTGGGCCCTCACATCTTTTGAATCATTATGTTGTCAGGCAAGAGGAAGCAGGACTGGAGCAGTCACGTACATTCATGTGACTCTGCTGGGTTCCGCTTCCTCTGTGCAGTACAAAAGACCCTCCCCACAGGTAAGCAGCAGGGCTCGTGATCCCTGGCTGCCTATCTCATGCGGGCCGCACCTCGAGGTCCGCATTTGGCCCGCGGGCTGCATGTTGGACACCCCTGCTCTAACTGAAACCTGGCTAACCTCTTCCAACACTGTTCTCCTGCTGCTCTCTCCTATGGTGGACAACACCTCACTCACAATCCCAGACATAATGACAAGAAGGTTGGAGGGGTAGGCTTCCTACTCTTCCCTACTTGTACTTTTCAACCTATTCCCTCTGCCCCATGACTCTTTCTCCTCATTTGAAGGACTTTTTCATTCCATCTCCATACGCACTGCTGTTATATATCGCCCCCCTGGCCCAGCTAACATCTTTCTTGATCACTTCTCATAGCTTCCTCTCCTCTGATGTTCCTTCTGTTGTCCTTAAGGATTTCAACATCCCAGTTGACACCCCATTGAGTCCCATGGCTTCAAAATGTCCTTCTATTACCTCCTCTATCTCCAAAGACATATTAACTCCCCTAGTCATGATGATGGTAACACCCTGGACCTTATTTTTTCTAGCATGTGCGCTCCCACTAACCTTTCTAATTCCCCTTTCCCCCTCTCTGACCACCACTTCCTTTCCTGCTATCTAATCTTACCTCATACTCGCTCCCTTGCACTCCAACCCCGTCTAACCAGAGACCTCAGCTCTATTAACCTTCAGAACTTCTCAACTCAATGTACTCCCTTTACTTTCTCCAATCTCAAAGATGTCATGCCCCAACAACACTACCTCTGTCTATAACTCCACTCTCACATCTGCTCTTGAGCATGTAGCACCAGTTACTACTCACGACGTTCACGTTTCCAACCCTAGCACACAACTGTAACCCGACACCTACAACGATGTTCCCGCACTGCTGAACGTAGTTGGCAAAAGCCTCATTCCATGTCTGACTTTCTGCACTATAAATTAATGCTACGTTCCTACAACTCTGCTCTCAACCTTGCTTAAGAAACCTATTTCACCTTCCTCATCTCCTCCCTGTCTCACAACCCTAAACGACTCTTTAATCTTTAATACTTCAATTTCCTGCTTCGACCGATCCCTACTACCCCTTCCACTTACCTTTATGCATCTGACTTTGCCACATTCTTCAATAATAAAATTCTAACTATCAGAGATGACATATCTGCCCTCACCCTGCCCTCACCCTCCGACAGTGCGTCCCCCCTACCCACTGACCTCTCCTCCCCTCACTACACTAATTTCTCTGCTGTTACTTTAGAGGATGTAAATGCTCTTCTGCTTTCCTCTTGTCCAACCACATGCCCCCTTGACCCCATCCCTTCCCACCCAGTCTCTTTCACCTACCCTTGTCCCGACTGACTCATATCTTCAACCTCTCAGTCACTACTGGATCTGTTCCATCGTCCTTCAAGTATGCTACCATTACTCCTATCGTGAAATATGCCTCCCTCGACCCGACTGATCTCTCCAATTACCTCTACTTCCTTTCACATCCAAGCTTCTTGAAAGAATTGCTTATATACATTAGTTTCTAGACTCCAACTTCCTGCTTGACCCTCTTCAATATGGTTTTCGCCCTCGACACTCTACTGAGACCGTCCTTACTAAAGTTACTAATGACTTACTCACTGCCAAATCCAAGGGCCACTACTCCATGCTTATCCTACTGGACCTTTCTGCTGCTTTTGACACTGTGGACCACCCTCTTCTCCTTCAAATGCTTCATTATATTGGCCCCGTGATACTGCTCTCTCATGGCTCACTTCCTACTTCTCCGATTGTACCTTCAGCATCTCTATCTCCAGTAACACTTCCCCTCCCTCTCAGTTGAGGTACCCCTTCAGTTTTAGGACCCCTTCTGTTCTCTCTTTACACTTTCTCCCTTGGCAAACTGATCTCATCCTTTGGCTTTCAATACCAACTGTATGCTGATGACACACAGCTCTCTCTATCCCCCCCGATCTCTCTCTTCCTCTGTCTTAGATTGTGTATCTAACTGCCTTGCATCTGTCTCTACCTGGATGTCTGCACGTTTCTTGAAACTTAACCTCTCCAAAACTGAACTCCTCATCTTCCCTCCCTCCAATGCTAAAATTCCCCAGTCTATCTCCCTCAATGTTAATGGTGCTATCATCTCCCCGTCTACTCATGCACGCTGTCTTGGTGTCACCCTTGACTCCGACCTTTCATTCACACCCCACACTTCAGTCTGTCTCTAAAAACTCTCGCCTCCATCTTAAACAACCCTCACTGCCTATATTGGTACAAAATGTAAGATATCACCATCTCCCTACTATATTGTAGCTTTGAACTGTGTTTTACCAAGATAACATTCATTTGACCTGAACCCTCACCGGAATCGCATTGTCTCAACCGCTGACATATATAAGAGGATTATATTGACAAGTGAAACTGTGATACGATTCAGCTTCTCTTACATTAGTTGTTGCAGGTAACTATTATTGTTTATTCCCACAACACTCTCACCTCCAGAGAATTTCAAGAGTGCTGCACCCCTCTGAAAGGCTTTTTAATCAGCAAAATCTTTTTTCAATAAAAATATGTCCAGAGTTGGGGAACAATGACAAAGGGAAAGAAAAATCAAAATAGTGTGATAAAGTAAATCATAAGACTGCAAGTGTAAAGGTGTAAGTACCACGCACACATTAAATAGAAGTGTCAAGCCCATCTGATGATTCTTATAAATACTTATTTTATTCTAAAAATAATGGTAAAACAGACCGCAATAGTGATAATACCTCGTATAAGCATTTATAAGAATCATCAGATGGGCTTGACACTTCTATTTAACACTTTTGCTCCTGTTTAGATGTAATTTTCTCCTCACTCATTTAGTGTACCCACACAAGTTATATACCGTATTTGCTTGATTATAAGAT
>VKOC01037718.1:0-10139 GCA_009364415.1 Spea multiplicata | reverse complement strand
CCCACTACAGTTTTTCTGCATGTAACCTTGTTTATAGCGGAACATATTGATAAATAAGCATCCATGTAATTGTTTCCAAGCTGTAGAGTAAACCAGGGTCCTATGTTCATGGTTATCTAAAAAACTCTATAGGGTTCCTCCACAGGGTCTTGTGAACCACCAACCTCAAGCTATTAGTAGCTAAAGAAGTACTTTGGACTACAATGCCATGGAAGATGGCAAGTTGCCCTCTTCTTATACCCAAGGCAGTAAATATTTTGCCACATTTGCGCAAAAGAACTAGCACTGTGCACTTAAGTGTAAATTTATTTGGACAAAACTGTGTAGTCCATGTTAGCAGTGTCTTTGTGTTAAACTGTATGCCTGACTAGCAGGACCCCCCCCCAGCCTCTGGTGCAATACAGTGGCTATGCAATCGTTTTACTCTAGGTTCAATATGTTTTACATTGTCACCACGTTACATTTAGTGGTATTGATAAAGGCTGCAGGGGTTGGCTAAAACTTTGACTGCTATTTTGTGTAGCAATAAACTAACATTATGGGTTTTATTGACTAAAGGGAAAGTCAGCAGGAAGGGTATGGTTCCCCCATTTTACTATTCATTACAAAGGGCCGAAACTGGCAGGTTTTTCTAGCAACAAGGGCAGAGCTGGCGCTGTATAATGCATATTTAACTACATAAGAAACTTAGAAGGGATATCACAGACTTTGCTATGCATTATACAGTGACATCCATGCCTTCTCTCTCTGTAACAGAAGCTCACTGAAGTTGAGAATCCCTAATATCTAGTAAAGTCAATGGCTTGAAACCACAGCTCTCCTGCCAATTATCTCTTTAGTGAATAGATGACATAATGGCATTTTTTTTTTGCACAAATGTGTCTAGGGTGCCCTCTACACGCCATGTTCACTCCTCTAGGCAGAAGTCGTAAAAGCTCCAGCTTCCTCTGAAAAGAAGAGAAAGGTGCAGATGCATAAAACTAAAGTAATATGGCTGCTTGCTAGTATGCAGTTGTTACCTAACCATGGCATTTTTTATTTTTTTTTGCAAATCACTGTCTAGCCGAGAAATAGACGCGGTGTGTGCCCGTGTCTGTTTGCATATTGCCCATAGCTTTGGGTCCCTGCCATACTTTTGCCCCCCCCCCTCCCTGTGGTGTGTCTGCACTCCACTGCCCTGTGTCCTGTGAAATCTCACTGTGACTCAGCAGAAACAACCGAATATATAAATCAGAACAATGGAACACACAGTCCATTCCACACTGAGACAGGCACAGATCCACTCGTGACAACCTACTGACAAGTAACAGAAAAAACTAGTTACAAGTAACCATTCTCTCTCTTTCTCATCAAAATCTCTTTAAAAGTTCTTTTAAAATGTATCGCTTTTACTGAAGACTTCTCCTTGCCTTTTTGGCTTATGGCTGTACTCACATTCGCTCATTGAGGGTTCTCTATCTTGTTGTCTCTTTGATTACAATGTGTTGTGGTTAAATGCAGTGCCACGTTTTCTTTGTCCTGTCACTTTATTATGTCTTTTTATGTCTTTTTGGATTAATGTGTGACCGTGGTGTCTCTTTCAGTGCCTGGATACACACTGACATACTTCCCATTGAGAGGTGAATATAAGTCACTTATTACTGGCTGCCTGTAGTTGTTCAGCTGTTTAAAAAATGAACCCGTTCCTGAAAGTTGTCTTAACTGTTGATGGGCTCACACAATTACTCCATATTTTTAGTAAGATGTTCCAGGTTGATTTTCATTGAGAAAACGGAAACCCTTCGTATAACAGTAAATTATCGATGTTTTATTAACCTCTTCACTGCTGAACCCATGTGCATATAGCCTTGATACAGATGAAAGCAAATAAATGGCATCTCTTTACGATCACAAGGGATAAAATTCCATTCCATCCCTATGGGTTTTTTTACCATATCCCAACTATTTATTTTATTTTACTAGCAGTATTATTTAATTACTTTATGGCTAGTTAAACATATTAGAGAAGATAATATATATAACAGTAGCACTAATTGGTAATAAACTCAATGTATTTGTCTATTTTCTTTCAGGGAGAGCAGAACATATACGGCTGCTGCTGGGAGATCAGGGGTTGTCATGGACGGAGGATGAAGTACAAATGCAGGATTGGGCCTCTGGAAAAAGAGACCTAAAGAAAAATGCGGTAAGCTGTGTCCCATGAACAATGATACTAAAATAATGTGATGTTAACTACGCAAATCAGACACGGGACAGGTTGCTAATTATTAATTGTTTTAGGTAGGGTATCATTGATTCTGGGATTCTAATTTATTGTATCAGAAACATTCTGATGACCACACTAATTTTCATAGCAATCTGACTTTTTAATTGTAAATAATAATAAAGTTCAACTTTTTCCTACCTATATTCATGTAAAGTTAAAGCAACACTCCTATATGCATCAACAGTAAATACTCCTATATATTTCAATTGGAGTGCTTTCTTGCTACTGATTGGCTGCATCAAACGGTAGTGAATACACAGTCTTCAGACTCATGCATCATCAATGGCAAGTTTGCCAATTCCAAGCACTTAACGACATTTATTTTGATACTTCTCTCTTGCGTCTTATTTCTCTAATATCTCCCTGGGTGCCTGCTTAGTCTTCCTCTGAAATGATTGGCTTCATCAGTCATCTACTCTTTAATTTATTGTGTTTTTAACTGTTTTCTTTGTTTGAATGTCTAACAGGTCTTTGGACAACTGCCTCGTTTTCAAGATGGAGACTTTGTTCTGTATCAGAGTAATGCCATCCTAAGATACCTGGGTCGCAAACACGGTGAGAAAAAATTAAAAAAAAAATATTCTAGCGTATCTTGCATATATTTTACATCACTGTCTTTCATAGCCAGATGTAAAATGGACATCCACTTAAGCTGTCTTCCATCCCTGACAAAGCCAAATTCTCAGTGCAATGTACATTGATCTGTCTCTCACATGTTTCAACTTTTAAGCTAGTTAGTATCTGTTTGTAGTTTAGGAATAATAAACACAATCTCCGACCCTCCATCTGTGCAGATCGGGGGTGGCTATACCATGCGCAATAGACTGCAATATGCATTTAACATGGGAATACAGCTGAACAGTACCTTTAAAATGCAAATTAGCACTTTTTGTTGCAAGGGGGAAATACAAAAGTTTATCAGGATCAAACTTCCAGGTATCTATACGTGCTAGTAAAAAAAACCCCAGTACGTTTCCCAGATTTGTTTAAGAGGTTAAAGTACTTCTTATGATAAAGGCCATTATATTTTCCCATACTTGTACTAAATGGATCTTATATCTTATTATTTAATTCCACATATAAATGAAATATTCTTTATATAGAAATACCTTCCTGTTCCTATGTTCACACATAAAACCTAATTTCTACTTAGCTTAAGGGATGTCATATTTTATTGTCACTGAGCTCTGTTTGTGATATGTACACTCACTGGCCACTTTATTCGGTACACATGGAAAAAAATCAATGCATTTAGGCATACAGACGTGGTCAAGCCAAGTTGCTGAAGTTTAAACCGAGCATCAGAATGGGGAAAGAAAGGGGATTTAAGTGACTTTGAACGTGGCATGGTTGTTGGTGTCAGACGGGCTGGTCTGAGTATTTCAGAAACTGCTGATCTACTGGGATATTCACGCACAACCATCTAGGGTTTACAGAGAATGGCAGAAAGGCAACAGTAACTCAAATAACCACTGGTTACAACCAAGGTATGTAGAGTACCATTCACAACATGTCGGATCATGAAGCAGATGGGCTGCCACTCCTGTCAGTTAAGAACAGGAAACTGAGGCTACAATCCACACAGACTCTCCAAATTTGGACAAGATTGGAAGAACATTGCCTGGTCTGATGAGTCTTGGTTCCAGCTGCAACATTTAGATGGCAGGGTCAGACTTTGGTGCAAACAACATGAAAGCATTGATCCATCCTGCCTTGTATCAAAGCTTCAGGCTGGTGGTGTTGGTGTAATGGTGTGAGGGACATTTTCTTGGCACACTTTGGGCCCCTTAGTACCAATTGCGCATCGTTTAAATGCGACAGCCTACCTGAGTAGTGTTGCTGACCAAGTCCATCCCTTTATGACCACAGTGTACTCATCTTCTGATGGCTACTTCCAGCAGGATAATGCACCATGTCACATCATCCCCAACTGGTTTCTTGAACATGGCAATTAGTTCACTGTACTCCAATGGCCTCCACAGTCACCAGATCTCAAACCAACACTGCACCTTTGGGATGTGGTGGAACGGGAGATTCACATCATGGATGTGCAGGCGACATATCCTAGGCAATTGTGTGATGCCATCATGTCCATATGGACCAAAATCTCTGGGGAGTGTTTCCAGCACCTTGTAGAAAGTATGCCACAAAGAATGAAGGCCGTTCTGAAGGCAAAAGGGGGTCCAAACCGGTACTAGCAAGGTGTACCTAATAAAGTGGTCAGTGAGTGTATGTCTCTGTCCTGTACAAGTATTATTCTACTATGCAGTCGTTGAATAACTAACAAAAAGGAATTATAGTGGATAACATATCTCAACCATCCATTCAGGGGTCACATGGACAATCCAGAGTGTTAAAGCATCAAAGAAGTTATTCCATATCACATGCGACTCATGCTAGATCATTGTGATGTTTTTTGCAGGGTTGAGTGGCAGCAATGATAAGGAAAATGCAGTCATTGACATGATGAATGATGGAGTGGAGGATCTCAGGCTGAAATACTACAGATTCCTATTCTTGGAAAACGTAAGTTGTGAATGAGAGTGAAAGAGTCTTGATATAGGTTTATAAGTCAGTTTAAAAAACTGGATATGAGGGCTTGTTAAAAGGATGAACAATAAATAAATAAACAAAATGCTCTAAATAGCATAGCTTTCTTCTTTCCCTTCTGCAACTATGTCAAAGCTATGGGAACAAGGGAGAAATATATGTCAACCCAGTGGTGTTTTTAATGGTAGAAATGCCCCAGCCCTGACCCCTCAGTGCTTTAGCCACCCTGGACCTACCTCATTTTCCCTGCACTGTGTCCTCATTTTGTAGAGCGCTGGGGCATGACTTCATACCTCAACATTCTGCCTCCTATGGTCATGCAAAGGTGCAACAGTAGTGTAGCCTAAATAAAAAATTTTTTTAAGGATGATGATAGGCCATTCCAACTGGCAGCTGGAAATACCCAAGAATGCTTATACCAGTGACAAAACTGGTGAAAAGAAATAATTTGACCTTTGTTATTTGGCCATGCAGGCACCAAATAAGGAAAAATACTTGCAAGAACTTTCAGACCAGCTGGCTGCATTTGAGCGAATCCTAGCCAACAACTCAAAGGGACAAAAATTCCTTGTGGGAGATAAGGTAAATCACCTTTCATAGTGTACCTGTCAGTATTTATAGTCTTGCTTTATATTCCTTATAACCACAGTTAACTTCCAATTACAGATTTCTTATGCTGATTATAACCTACTGGATATCTTGCACTGTAACCTCGACATTTCCCCGGAAATTCTGTCCTCATTTCCACTTCTCTCAGCCTACGTTGAAAATCTTGTTGCTCGACCAAAACTTAGTGAGTACCTGAAATCTGATGGTCGGAAAAAGCGCCCCATCACTCCCAAGCATAAGTGACCCACTGGTAAATTCAACTAGACTAAAAATAAACAGTGACATTTTGTATCGCCTTTGCGTTACTTTTTATTTACACATTTATCAAGGATGGCATGTCATATAATGCATTTAAATAAAGTGTACATGACAATATGTTTATACATCGGTATCTAATGCTGTGTGAAAACCAGGATCTTTAGCCAGGATACCTGGCCATCGTGTTGATGTCCTTCCCGAGTTCTCTGGAAATGGTCAATGCATCTACTAGGCGGCTGATCCATTTAATAGTGATGTAAAACTCCCTTTTATAACATTAGATCAAATATTAATGCAGGGGCAGAACCGAGAGCTTGATCTCGAGAGGGGCACTCACCTTCACCAACATACCCAGAAACACACTTTCACTAACATACCAAACACATTTCCAAACACACACACACTAACACACCAAAGACAAGTTCACATACTAAAATTCCACACACACACTGATATACTGTAAGGGACTAGGATCCAGACAGACAAAAAAAGTTAATTACAAAACACCTTTATTAAGGTGCCAGGCAGAATAGCAGAATCTTGAACCAAAAGCGAAGTCCGAATAACAAGCCGGAGTCAAAAACTAAAAAAGCGTGTAATCAGACAAGCTGGGTCAGGAATACAAAGGTCAGTGAAGTCAGGGTACAGACACCAGGAGTCAGTAGCCAGGAGAGTAGTCATAAAAAGCCAGGTAATACATAGGAACAACAATGGGGTGCACTTGGTAACAGGAAACATACACAAGGGCCTGGAAGGGGTTGGCTAGTAACAATCAGGTGAGTAACCACGGTAACAGAGATGTAAGGCAGCTCGTTAAGCAACAGCTGAGTCATCCTGATACAAAAAAAGAAAAAAAAGTGTTTGTTAGTCCTTAGCTGAGGAACCATTACACATACACACACTTTCACTAATATACCAATACACACATTATAACACACCGAGACACACTAACACATCTAAACAAAGGCATATTTTCACACAATACATACACTGTGTGTGTGTCGGTGTGGCAGAGCCTGTCCTGGTGTGTGAGTGTTTGGGTCTCGATGTGGCAGAGCCTGTCCTTGTGGTTGTGTGTGTGTGGTCGGTGTGCGCAAAGTTTTGTCCTGCGTGTGTGTGTGTTGGGTGGCGGTGTGGCAGAGCCTGTCCTGGTGTGTGTGATCATCTGTTTCCTGGCACTTTTACTTACTGTAGAAATAAATATTTTTTTTACTTATCAAGAGATAAAGCACCCTCCTGAATGTGTAGATCACTTCAGAGGGCAAAGCTTTCTAGGCCCAGAAATCAGTGAGTGGAAAAATAAAAGGTATTGTGTTGTTTAACCCCTTAACGACCAATGACTTGCCAGGCACGTCATGCAACAACAGTTGGTTATCGACCAATTATGATCCCTTTATTAGCTTTAACGGAGTGGCTGTAATGCCTCGTTGTTGAGACATTCAGCAAAACCGATATACACTGTATGGCCGCAGACATCTGTTTTAAAAGAGTTTATGAGGTGATCAACGATCACCTCCTAAGCATCAATGTTGTTGCTGAAATCCCTCGATATTGAGGCATTCCCAAAACCCACTCCGTGGCCCTTCTGAGAACTCTAGGCTCTCCCTGCAGGTTGAATACAGGTACTGCATTCAATCATGCAAGCCAATGAAGCCCACAATATGATTAGTAAAATATAAAAAAGAAATGTAGTAACATTTAAAAATAATTATGCAGTGATGTCAGGGGAAGCACCCAGTTATTACAAAATGAAAAAAGTCAAATACATTTTTAAAGGTTTATTTTTATGAGCAAGTGCAATGTATCTTCCTAAAAATCCTGATATAAAAAAGAGTTAAAATACTATCATTTCAAATACCCAAGGGATGTCTACTTTTAAAAGAAATGTATGACTGAATTGACCAGGTTCAAAGATGCCTCAAATAAGGCATAGACGCAGATTGACTGGATATCAAAATGAAGAAATTGCCCTCAAACAACAAGACAAACCCATGCATGGGTGGTATCACTTTACTTGGAAGATGTTGCAGAACACATATTGGGATGTTTGACAGTTACATATACCAAGGGCTGTAAATTCATACCTAAAAACACACACACAAAAATGACTACCCCAAAGTTCTGTCTATTCCCAGGTACATATTTGGACCTTTTGGGCTCTGGGATTTTAATAATAATGTGCTATTCTGTTATCATTAAGGAACAATTTAATATCATTTTAACCCCTTGATGACAATTGACGGTTTGGGCACATCATGCACAAAAATCCGTTTAGTGACAATTGACGTGCCAGGACACTGTAGGCACCGGACACACGAATTTAGGTGTAAGGCACCTACCTTAGACAGACACCGGACATCCTCCTCTCACACACGGCCGCTTCATGAATATTTATGAGGCGGGCCGCCTGCTTGATTCCGCTGCGTCGCTATGGCGACGGAGGACACGGTTACGTCCCAGAAGTCCAGGAACGCCCCCCGGGCTATTTAAAGCACCCTCCCACCACTGCCGGTGCTCAGTTATACTGGTGCGTCCTGTATCTCGTGAGCCTCTCCATATTTATTAAGTTCTCTTCTGTGAACTTCTGGCATCCTGACCCCGGCTTACTAAACGGCTCTTGTGTACTTCTGGTATCCTGACCCCAGCTCTGTCTAGACCACCCGTGCTTACGGTTACACCGCCAAGCGCCCTGTTATCCTCTCCAGGCCCCTTGTGCGTGTTCCATATTGAGCACGCGTGTTATATCCCTTCTGGTAAGCTGTACCTTGTATCTCACATTAGGAGGCGATCAACGCTCGCCCCCTAAACTTCAATGGTGTCGCTAAAATGCCTCGATGGCAAGCACAGCTATTAATGAGTCGACATTTGAAACGGGTTGGGCCATCAACTTTTTTACAGAATCCCATTATAATGTTTCTGAAGATGACAAAAAACTCATAGAAGTACTTCTATTTTCATACAGCTTAACCACTAAAGACCACATGCAGTGTGACACAGGGTATGGATGCAAAACCCTGCTGGAAGATATAATGCTGCTGTAGTTTCTAAGTTAACCAGTTCTCCGTGCTCATATCTAGTGCATAAAGAAAATGGCACATACTAATCAAAGCAACAGCCATCAGAAGATGAGTACACTGTCCGATGGACATGGTCAGCAACAATACTCAGACAGGCTGCCGTGTTTAAACAATGCTCAATTGGTACTAAGGGGCCCAAAGTGTGCCAAGAAAATGCCCCCCAAACCATTACACCCCCATCCCCACCAACCTGAAGCGTTGATACAATACAGGATGCAGGTCAGTGGCCAAATTAGGCTAGATAGAGATAACTGACCCAAAGATCCACCTCCTGGGAGTGTAAAAGGTGCCATTTTTCAGGGAAGTAGGTTGACTCAGGAAAGTAGGATGATGGGCACACCTGCAGCATAATAACATGGAAGTGGCGCAAAGTTACCTGCATCTCTGATTGCAGCACCATACCTCCCAATATTTCAAATGGCAAGAGCATGCGCATGGTTAGAGCCATAGCCAGATGACATGGCTTTACTAAGACTTTTTATGTCTATAATAATGCATTTTGTATATAACTTAGATTATAAACATTCTTTCTGGTGTTAGGATACCTATTATTATGACTTTTATTGCAGCAGAACGCTGTGATACCTGGGCACTCATAAAATATTCGAAAAGGTGAAGGTTGTGAGAACACCTGGGCAGTACAGGCAATCGCGCCTATAAATATAACTATACATTAAATGGTGTGAGTGGAAAACGTTGCTCTGTCCCTCTTTCTTCATTTAAAATGTGTGGCGGTAGCCACGAAGAACATTATCGCTGCTATCAATATTTTACTTCAATAAAAAACGAGCTAACTACTACCATCTCTCCGTAGAAAGAAAGAACTGCACGTGTTAACCCTGGTAGTATTTACCATTTTGCTTAGTTTGACGTCCACAGTGCGGCTGTTAAAGAAGCCATGTTGGTTGTGGCGATATCGGTAACGTGAATCAATGTGGTATTATCTGGCTTATCCATAAGCGTGTTCTGACAGGCAATTAGCAGGGAAACCATTTTACCTCTACCATGCTAAAATAACCTTAAAATTATGAAGTTTTATTACACAACTTTAACTCCACACCCAACATGGCGCAGATACGTGTGCGTATGCACGAGAGGTAGTGGCGTAGTTGTTTGTGCGACATACCGGAAACGCCTCCATTCCGTCGAGCTTGCTGTCTTACCACGTGAAAGTTTTAGAGAGGTGAGTTAAGTTGAGAAGGGTACATTATTGGCTGATATGTCACACTTATTTAGCATTAAGATAAGTTAGATATTTGTCACAAAACCATTCTGTATGTAACATACGTACTCGCTCTGTTACGTTAACTGTATGGATACAAAGTCTTCATGTATTTCTGTTGGGGGGGGGGGCACTTGTGTATTGGAACTAGGGAGTA
>VKOC01037708.1:0-14499 GCA_009364415.1 Spea multiplicata | reverse complement strand
CACCCTCCAAACACATACATACACACACATGTTAACACACACTCCCGCTAACAAACACTTACACATACACACGCATGCTAACTTAAATATTCCCTTCTCTTCACTTCTCCCTTACTTCCTTAGCCTCCTTCTCTTCACCCCTTTACCTTACCAGAGCCTTCTTTCTCTTTCACTGTGTGGTGACTTAACATCGCGTTTTTTAACCTTGCCGAGGTCCTGCCTTCGTGAGTGTGCCGATGCAAGTCAGACTGACCCTTTTCTAAGAACTTTTGAGCCTTGTGGGAGTTTGCAGGGCCAGTCCTAGATGAAATTGTATCCCAGCAAGACTGCCCTCTGGTGCCCTCCAAACATTTTTGCATTTTCAACATTTTAGAAAATAATAGCTACCAATATGTTATCTAAAATTGTTTTGTCCTCAGAGGTCAAGGACTGGAGAAATGGATAGAGGCAGACATGTAAGAAGCTGTGAAGGGTTTGATATTTAAAAAGTTGTTATTTAGAACATTAGTGTGTGTCTAGTGGCTAGTGTTTCCTAGAGAAATGATTTTGTAGAACATGGAGTTCGCTCTAGAAACAAAGGTCTGTCTCCACTCCCTCTCACAAATAAGACCAGTTGCTGGGCTAGTAATGCGGGTTCAGATGATGGCACCAGTCATGCGATATCGTGGGTGACTTCCTCTGCTCCAACACCACACTGAGCTGATTCTTTATGGCAATGCTCATGAAGTCTTCCTCCATAGATGTCCATTAGTAAGAGCATGGGTGATTAAGCCTGAGCCATTGTGTGGTTTACCACAGGCAGTATTATAAGTGGTTATTTGTCTAGTAGATTCAGCTAAGATAACAAATTAACATACATATTAGTGAGTAATATGCAGTTGCTTAAAAACACTTCCCCCCCCGATGCAAATAATAAAATAAAATGATAAGTTCTTTTAAGTACAAAAATGTATTTCAAATTAAATTATGCACTTAATAGGATAACTGAATTCTCTTTTTAAATCTACCAATTGAATGGACATACCTCCGTAGTTGCAGGGGCTCCTCGCAATGTCTTTGCGGTGAGGCTACATCTCCAACGATGGGGACCCTACCCAACAGAGTTAGAGGCCTCCCGCGCGTGCCCCCCACCGCAAGGTTCTTCCGAGGTGGTGCACATGCTCTGCACTGACCAGCTACCTCTTCTGGATTTCCAATTTTGGAGTAAGTCATGTTAAGGCCTATTCTGCAGTAAGTGGTCTCATAAGTATGATTTCCCCATCCCAGGATGACCTCTTGGAACTTCAGATGACCTTGTTTTGAGCGTGAATTACTCAAATGTGAGGCCTTCGGTTTCAACTTGTCCTATGTTGGTGTAACTTCTTGTGTAGTTCCCGTGAGTTTTATTTATTTGTCCTGTGACCCTACTTGTCCTGACCCAGTTTCCCGCTATTTAATCTGGATTGACCTGGCTTGTCCTGTGACCTCACTTTTGCCTACTGATTGGGCTTCTGTGACGTGTTGCTCCTGGTCCTGACCCTAGCCTGTTTCCTGACATGGCTTTGGATTACCGATAGTTTCCTGGCCTTGGCCTTGGGTGGGCAATTTCTGCACCAGGGCTCCTACCTTCCGACAGCTTCGTAACACCTACAGCTTGTACTCTTTTACAATTGTTTGAAATTTAGTTTAAATGGGGCTATTTTATTAAAATGGCTGGTAATATGGTGTACGCACATGGTAGATTTCTAAGACATATCTACATTGCTTATTTAACCCATAAATACCATTAAATTGGTTGGTTGGTTTGTTTGGGTAGTATTATAATGTGGGAAAAATAACAGATCTGCGTTAAGCGGTGCATAAATCATATCTATATCCCTTAACTACATACCAAAATAATGTTTAAAAGGAAGAGACAATAATTCATCATTTTAGCTTGTCTCCCAATAATATTACTGCAGTAAAATTGTAATTAGCTTATTTTTAAGGATTTACAGTGTCACTCATAATATGTTTATATTTTTATCGCTTCGTTAACGCATCAGCAGAGCGTGAATATACCAGACAGATCATACTTTAGTATATGAGAAAATAATAACTCTTGAAATATGGCTATTGTGTAAGATGCTCAGTTTATTCCACATAGTCGAGAAAAGTGATAAAAAATGTATTAGTTACAGGAATTACACCAGTGCTGCTCTGAAACTCTCTAATTAGCCCCACCAGAGCACCATGAACGCCTGCCCCACCAAGCTAAGTGTTTTTCCCGTGAGGTTGCCGTGTTAACATATTTGCGAGTCGAACGGATAAGGTCTACTATAGACACTGTCAATAGATGCAGGAGGGGGCTAAGAAGATGGAGTTTTTCTTACTGTAGGAATGCATGCGCCGATTAGGGACTGTAGTCCCCCTTTACAATACGGACTGCTCTCATTCTAGCATTCTGTATTTGAATTTGTTTTTGCGTTGCTAGGCCAGATGTCAGCATTTTGCGGAACACGGATGACCGTGCATGCGTTGTTATTCACGCTTGTGCCTTGCCAGGGCCATAAGGTGTTAGCAACCTATAGAATCCATCTCTTTATATATTATACATGCATGGGCTGGTTTCCATTCTGTGTTATTAAGCTTTGCTGGGGTCAGTTAATCTATAGTCAAAAGTGGAACTCATCTACCCACTTCTTATCTTAATGTTAGGTCAATTGGTCTTAATGGGGATGTGTGCATTAATGATATAAATCCATCCCACGTTCTTGTGCAACATTTTATATTCAACGGTGTCCGATAATTGCTTGGGGTGGAGTTTGAGGTTAATTACGGTATTTATAATTTGCTTGCTGTTCTATAGTGTGTTAAATACTGTTCTGCAGTGATGGTTGTAACCCATAACTTGGTTATACAGTATATTCATATTAAGATATTCTGTCGCCTTGGATTGAGTTCATCTGCCTGATAATAGCGACATCAATTTAGGGGTTTTTTTTGAGACTTTTTATGATTTGTTATAATTTTACTTAAGTAACAGGATGACAGAGGACTAAAAAGCAATTACAAAGAGAAAGTTGGTGAGTTTGTGACAGGTACTTAGGTGATTAGGTTTGCTGATTGTGCCCCATCTGCCACTGAACTCGACTCTGCTGGAGTATAACATTCCCTAAATTTTTAAGATGTCTCTTATTGGATAAAACCGTTACTCAATCTATCCCTGAACTCTACCTGTTAAACCTGTGGTTATTATTATTTTATTATTTTATTTATTATTTTATTTCCATATACCAAAGGCATAGAAGGAGCAATCCATTTCAAATCTCCCATGATCAAGCATTTTCCCTCTTCTGCTGGAGTGGCTTCATGTGTGTGAGTAGTGGTAGCTGTGCATGGAAGCTTGGTCCTCCATAGAGGCATGTCTAGTCCCAGACAGCTTTAAAGTAGAAGCGAAAGTTGGCAGGTAATGGTCATGGCCAAACATCAAAGAAAGAGAAAACTGACTCAGAGACCCAGAGAAGCAGTTCTCCACCCAGAGGCTCTGGATCAAACCCAGTAAGCTCCTAAGTATGCCAATGATCCTTCATTGGAGATTGTACTACAATTCCACTGTTTGCCCAAGTAGGAACCGGCAACACTCTTACCCAACTCTTACCTCCCAAAACTACAAGCGACCAATGAGGGACACCTTAGTTTTAGGAGATTTGGTTGGATGTGTGCCAAGGAGGCATGGCTTTACCCAGACTTTGTATGTGACTTTGTAAGACATTTCAAGAAGAATGTATTTTATTTACACATTACTGTAACTTTTAAGGCTGTATAACGCAGAGATACACATCCCCACCAAACTTTTTTTTTTTTTAAAAGTTTTTAAAGATCATCAAGATTGGTGGCAAAATTACTTTACCTAATACTCTGTAATGCTATCTAAGCTTTTAATGTGAATTTGTGATTTTTTGTAAATTAATATGCATTTACCATGCTTTTACTAATGAATGAATCCTTTTAGCTTTCAAAAGATGCACCTATTAACTTTTTGTTTGAGTTAATAGCATTTAAGCTATGCTACCAAAGGGCAGCTACAAAAGAAAAATGGTTCCTGCTTTTAGACTTTTTAGGTAATTGTAGTAATAAATATCAGACAACTGCAATTAAACACATCAATAGAAAAGGTGTCGAGAAGGAGTATAGTTAACGGTCACCAGACCAATTTTTCTGGCAAGGAGTGCTAAACGTGAAGATGTGTACTATACATCCTTCAAAGGTTATTGTCTCCCAATGAGCGATTGCATCCTTTCCAGCCCGTTTGCTGCAAATATTTTCATTTTCTTAAAAAATATGTTCTTCCTCACCTTAAAGACAACAATGCATTTAGTGTACAGATTCTGCTTAATTATTAATACTCTGGAGCAGGGCTGGACTGGCGATGATGGGGCCGCCATGACACTTGAAGGCCAGTGGTAGCCTGATGACGTAAGTGCGGCCAACGGCTAGATATGTGTGACCGAACGCTACATTTGTATGTTCACGCAGCGTGTGGCCGGCCATATCCTGATGACGGCCAGTGGCTCAATGGGCTTTTGCTAGGTTTACCAGAAACCGGCGCACGAAGATAGTTCAATTGAAGACGCTGTTGTCTTCATAAGGTTTAAGGAAGTTAAGAAGTTGTGATGTTTGTCAGCCACTTGTGATAATCATCATGCAAGTAACATATCATATTATTTAATTTCGGCATTTCTCTTTTTTTATCTTGCCCTTTGTTGTGTGGAAGGCCCCAGTTTACCATTTGCATCGACAAGCGCTCTAATATGCATTTAATAAATGCCTGAGTGTTTGGTCCTATAATAAACTTAATTTATTACAAAGATGCTGTAGGGGGTTGTGAATAAATATCTAACGTTTTTTTCTTTCTTATAGGCATAAAAACTGATGTATTATAAATCAATATTTTATAGATTTTTCTCCGTCTATTTGCCATCTCTTCAGAACACAATCCTTATGGGGTCCTGCGGGGCTCTGTTATGATTGGTTATGGGGTTTTATTTTGCATAAAGGCTATTATTATATAGGAACCACCTGTGTAATACCAGTTTAAAAATGAAGGGTAATAGCTGGATCTCTTGCAAGATGGTTTTTTTTCATGGTTTGTGGGATTATCGAAGAATTTTCAGCTTTCAATATCGCAATCGCGAACATCGTGAACGAGCACAGAGTTTCCGGGTCCCTCAGCTAGAAGCCATGCCGGAAATGTGTTCGGCAGATTCCATCTCCATGCACATTACATACTTACCTCTATACGGCACCAGTGCTGGCTTGTGGATTGCTGCAGGTGGGGGTCGTTTTATATGGGAGCAATTTCTTGCCACTGATTGGCTGCTTCAAGACCATGTCAGACCATGTTGTTTTATTTCTTATATTTGTTTCTGAAGATTGCATAGTAAAGTACTCGCATCACATTGTCATTCCTTTTTATAGTGAGTGTAAGAGACGTTAAACTGTCCCTATAAAGATGCTCAGAAAGAGGGTCCAACCATGATCCAACCAAGTAATGATTTCCACCCAATTAACATTATGTTTACAGATTACAAAAAGCTAAATACATGTAACCTATAACAAAGTTAAATCTACCCGACTTTTCAGTTCCCAAGATCTGCATGATTATTTTAGCCCATTGAAGTACCACTTTATTTTTATTTAAAAGACCTCCAAATGTTTGGTACATGTGAGGTTTGGAGAATGGACAAGCTTGTTTGTGATTTCTAATCTTAGGAAGCACTGAATGGTGAGTGCAGCATCTACAAAGCCTTGGTTCTACCACCTGGGCCTCTGCCTTATTGAAAGTTTCCCTCACGTGCCCCCTAGCTTTACTCCATGTGAAAAGGGCTTTGTTCAGAAACCAAATATTCATGGAACGTGTTTGTCGACGGTAGTCAAAATCTGTTTAGCGGAGGTGGAAGTTGACCTTATGCCTCTCTTCCTTTCCTTTCAATGTATTCACTGGAAAAGTGATGTAGGTATACACCTGCTTTATGGATGATCTGCCTCTGGTTATAGAACTCATCTCAACTATGGACAGTCCAGTTTGGTACACATTAACACATGGTCTACCCTTGTGCCCCTATGTCAGCAAACATGAGGCAGGTGGACGTATTCTTCATAGTCAGATTGGACAAAATGCTTCTTCTAAAAAAAAAATTACCTCTCTTTTATACATTTGATTAAAATTACTAGTATGTTAAATTTGTTGAACAATATTATTCTTTATATATGAACCCATTATGGCATGTTGTATTGGGAATGTACAGTAGCTGTAGAAGATAATCCATTTAGTTTTTTTCTAGGTAGAAGGATGGGTGTGTTGTCATTGTCTCGTTTGACTGTGTAGTAATTGGATGAGGACCATCTCTCTAATGGGAAGGTCTTGAAAAGTCCAGTAATAACCTGTCACAGAGTTAGTAGGTTCTCAAGCTATCGTATTTTATATATTAACGGTCTCAGCTAATTAACAGAGTTAATAATCTTCAGATAAATGACTATGGTTAAGTGATATGTAATTACCACCAAATAACTTCTCGATAGCAGTAAATCTATCTGTACACTTATTCTGAGCGGCACTTTTTTTACAGAAGGACCTACGAATTGTAAATAGAATGTTTTCTTTTTCCTCCTCCTTCATGCGAATCAGGAAGGAACTGATCATTGAAATGAGAGAAAAAAAAGCTCTAATGTTATTAGTGCTGCCATAATTCACGGTAAAATGTACGACGGGCAATAGTTTTGTGTGAGGCCCACATACTGTTGTGTCCCTAAGGGTGACCCCATTGGCCACTGTTTTCCGAGACATAAATAAATGTAACCGACATTATACGGAGAGTACGGTGTATATTGAATCACACATATTGCAGGGGTCTTTGTGTCATCACTGTAGTTTCTTCTGGGGGTCCCATCACCAACTGAAGGAACCCACATCTTCATTAGTCCCTCAGCCAGAAAGAAGCAAATGTTAGATATGTTTTATGATGATGATGACAGACAGAGTACTTTTATATGCTTCTTTAGTGAGGCTGTCAGGGGCATTAGATGATTCCTTTAATATAAATGAACCACCATGAGATGTCCATGTTTTAATACTAAAATGTTATATTTTTACAGAAAAACTCATAATGCCTGTACAATAATTAAGTGAAGCACAACATTTTCAGGATCCTGCGTAGATTTGTTAGTAATGGTTCATGTCAGGCGTGAAAAAAAATATTATTTCAGCCTGAACTGGTGATACCAGTTTTGTCCTGGAGGACAAAAGTAAGGAATATCGGATATTGATCCTTTAATTGACTAAAACGTTCATTTTTTCTTAACAGATATTTTATGAATATCTCCTGGGGAGGAAAAGACTTCTCGTTTAATGAAGATGGCTACCTCATTAACCCTGCACTTGTGGTGATTGCTCTCAACAAGGAGAGGAGCTGGGAGGTGGTAAGTACCCAATATTTATATTATATTTGCTAGTTTACTTTAAAAGGTCAGTTATAATGTTTTGGATCAAAATATTTTTGAACACAACATAGTCACTACATGACTATTCTTATAAAACAGGCCTTCACCATGAGTTACTGTGTAGAACGTTGTTAAAAATGAGCACGGAAAGGATCCAGAGAGGGTATAATAGCTCACCCTCGCTATTGCAAGACAGTGACTGGCAACGCAAAGGGGATGAATATTGGCCTTGGTGCTGTAAAGGAACAATGGGGGGTGCCTAGTAGACTAGGGCCCAATGGCATCTACCAAGCACCTTGCATGGCTGACCGTGTATTTTGGTGGATACATGGGGTACACAATACATTCTCACAATTATCCAGTAGGTCGCCGCACGCTAGAGGACAGGGTCAGCCATGCCAGCGGCAATGCGGCCCAGCCTTCTGCTGGACACAACTGATTTCAAACAGAAAACTAGTGTTAACAAAGTGTATAAAGTATCCACTGATAAACGGAGGGTTTTATTACCAATACTACCAATTACCAATAATAGTAATAAAATAAAATCTGAATAATAATTCCTTCTAAATAGTGAGGCTGAAGACCAGAAAAGGCTAAAAAAAAAAGAGCATCTGTTTGCCAGCGTATGCTGCAAACACTTTTAGCAGAAACCTCATCAACTAAACGAGAAACGTGTCAACATCTCTATGGCCGCCGCCGCGAGCAACCATGACTAATTTCAGGCGCGTCAAGCGGATTCTGTCTGTGCTATGGCTGTGCCAGTGAGCTGAGAGGATTTTCAGTTGACCAGAGGGCCTGTATGCAACGTCTAAATTATGCAATTGCAGGTCGTTTTCGGGGATGAATTATCGATACTTTCCGATTTTAAATGAGTGCGGTTGTAATTGACTCATAAACTTGATATGTAGTCTTTCTGCAAAGCTCTTTTAGATCTTCATATATATAAAACGCTGGCCTGCCAAGTAACTTTATTATTATTCATTGCTTTTTTTGTGTGAGTTTACGTGTAAAACAAGAAGACCTATTTATAAACACCTCTTTCTGTGTTGCCTGTGTCTTATCAAAGGAAAGGACACATGCTTTTTGACGCTTGCAGACAAAAGCCTTTTTTCAGCATTTTTGTTCAAAACTTACACCCCCCCCGCTTTATCATTCCTATACGCATATATTTTTTTTTTGTATGTATGTCTATATATCTATACATATCTATATATATATTTTTGTAAATATTTTATTATATCTTTTCATGTGAAGAAATGACGCTCTGCTACAATGTAAAGTAGTGAGTGTACAGCCCGTATAACAGTGTAAAGTTGCTGTCCCCTCAAAACAACTCAACTCACAGCCATTAATGTGTAAACCTTGGCAACAAAAGCGACTCCACCAGCTCCGTGATGTCGTCATGGAGGAGTGGAAGAGGACTCCTGTGGCAACCTGTGAAGCTCTGATGAACTCCATGCCCAAGAGGGTTAAGGCAGTGCTGGAAAATAATGGTGGCCACATAAAATATTGACACTTTGGGCCCAATTTGGACATTTCCACTTAGGGGTGTCCTCGCTTTTGTTGCCGAGGTTTAGACATTAATGGTCGATTAATAGTGTTGTTATTTTGAGGGGACAGCAAATTCACATTGTCATACAGGCTGTACAGTTGCTACTTTACATTGTACCAGAGCGTCATGTCTTCAGTGTTGTCACATGAAAAGATATAATAAAATATTTACAAAAATCTGATGGGTGTACTCACTTTTGTGAGATACTGTATATCCGGGTGCATCTTCAAACCAATGCCCATATATAAGAAAGTAAACAAACACCCCAAGGATTTCTGCTGCAAAAATAGAAATCAATTTATTTACACATCATGGGTATCACAATGAAAACTTGAGGTACTTTCTCTGCAGTTTAATTTGTCTATCTATCTATCTATCTATTAACGTGTTTGAAACCACCAAACACCATCTGTCCTTGGCATTTACTAGAAGATGCACGTCGCTTTTGCAAGCTGTAATTTTATTGTACACATTTTTTAAAAAAATGTCTGACACTGCTATAGCAGTGACCTAAGATCTAATTCAAAGTAGGAGAAATGTTAGGACAGAAGGTCATAGTCTAACACTAGTGCCTTGGATGTACTTTACTAAGAGGGTGGTAGATTGGTGGCCTCTCAGCAGAAGTGTTTGACTTTAATATAGTTGGAGAACAGATGGGCTGGGGTCCCCTTCAGCATACCAAGACATTTTGGACAATGTTATGCTTCCAACTTTGTGGGAACTATTTGGACAAGGCCTTTTCTGTTCCAGCATGACTGTGCCCCAGTGCACAAAGTCCATAAAGACATGGTTGGATGAGTTTGGTGAGGAAGAACTTGACCAGACACACAGAGCCCTGACCTCAACCCCATTGAACACCTTTGGGATGAACTGGAACAGAGATTGCAAGTTGGGCTTTCTCATCCAACATCAGTGCCTGACCTCATAAATGCTCTACTAGATGAATGGACAAAAATTCACGCAGAAACACTCCAAAATCTTGTAGAAAGCCACAAAAGAGTGGAAGATGTTTCAGCTGCAAACTGGGGACCAACTACATATTAATGTCTATGTATTTAGTAGACTTAAGCATTCATTTTCGTAGAAATGCGATTTTGTGCCGAATTTTACCATTTCATTCATTTGTCCAATTATTAAACCAACAAATGCAACACTGGACAAAAAAATGAAAAAGGAATGAGTGCAATTCGAAAATCTTCCTTTTTTTGTTCCGCCGTGGCGGCAGCCATTTTACCTACACTAAGAGGAGAAGAATCGCGCCATTTTTGCCTGGAGGAGGGACATTGGATGAGCTGATCTTTGTTTGTCCAATCACATCAAGTTGAGGGCCTGTCAAATACGTGTGCTGCATCTTTCAAAGAAAAAAAAGCAGACTAGTAATGAAGAGTCTATATAAGAGCAGAGCAGGCTGGGGAACCCGTTTCACTTCACTGCAACTGTGACACTGCTGTGCTGCGTCTGAGTGAGATTCTTCTATGTGAGACTTGGTGAGCCCCAGCCTGCCATTTCTCACAGTGTGTAAGACTAAGGTTTTGATTAAATTAAGATCATTATTTAATTTCATTAACCAGTCCACTACTATCCTGAACCTTAACCCTATTCATTTTGACTGACATCGGTGGGCAGTCCCATGATGTCAATGGGCGTTCCCGCTGATGGGGATGTTCCCACTGATGTCAGTGGGTGTTCCTGCTGACCTTAAGGGAAAGACCCCTATTTACAGGAGAAGTTGTTTAACACCACAAGCAGGGGGTGTCAAGACCCCGCAACCTGGAGGATTCGGGTATTGACCCAGAGAACTGGAGAATCGGTCAGACCCGGAGAGTTTCCAGGTATGTTAATGACCCACCATGCTGTTTGATCAGTCGTACACATATTTTCCATAGAATAATCAAACTAATATGGGCTATTTTTTATTCATTTTTTTGCTTCATTAATGTTCATTTGCGAAAAAAGGGAACATACGGCCAAACCAATTCCAGAGTTGTACAATCTCTGTCTACAAATAAACATTTCTTACAATTCCACAACCATTTTTAAAACAAAATATCGAAGGTCCAGGACATTTCCAAAGAGCTTTTGATTGAGTGCTCATTTTCAGAACGAAGGATATCTGTTTTTAGGTAAACATCCAAATACAAACATAAGGTGCTTCTGCCATATTGAAAATATGCAACCCGCTGTCACCCTCTTCCAGTTAACCATTTGTCGTTCAGATTGATTTTAACAGAAACAAGTTAATACCAAATGAGCCCAAAGGTTAAAATAATAACAATTGCAGGATAATTAATTTGTAATTATGTCCAATATATACATATATATGTGAAATACTCAATCTCATCTTCTTCATATGGTCCTCCAAATGATATACATCAAGGATTAAGCAGTTCCAGCAGTTGTAAATAACCAATTCATTGAGCAGTTCCAACTAGAGCTATCTTCTTCCTGCCAAACTGAGATGTGGTATCATTCAAAAGCACTTTGAATTGCATTTGCGGAATCATTTAATATGTCATTAATAAAGGAATGACAATTGGATTAGTTTCCTTAGAAAGTTCTCTTCTACACTTAGAACCTGGGCCAGTCCTTCAACAAATGGCACCCCAGGCTGGAATACATTCTGCACCCCTAATTGTGTTTCTCCGTTTTGGTCAGCATAATTTTTTTACGCATGTTTTGTGTTCATGGAGTTTAATTTATAAACCAATTTTCTGCCGTTTCTATACACATTATTGGGGCTTTCAGGTCTATAGAGCATGGTATGAGTGTATAGAGTGTATAGTTCTGATATAATCATACCATGCAAAGGTTCTGGACTCTTAGAACATGTAATGAAAGAGGACAACAAGGCCCTGTCTCCCTAGGAGGAATATGCCACTACCTGGGGCCCCCATAATTTAGGCATCCTAGGTAGCAACATGATGCCTACCATTACTATGCAGTGTTATTCAATACAAGGGTAAGGAGCTCGACACTAGCTATGGAGAGATGTACTCTATGGTACAATGAAGGTACTTCACTGCTTCTATGACCTGACACGGGACTCTCAGCACTGCCTCTGTTTAAGTTCTAAACTAATACCAAGAGAAATATTTTAACCTTAAAACAGTTCTAGGAAATTAACTTTGTACTGAAAGTATTTTGACGTAGAAATAAATACAGAAAATATCTTAAATTTATGGAAAGCTTCAGACACCAAATCTACAAGTGATAATTATGGTTCTATTTATTAGATAATATCCATAGACACAAGACAATAAGAAATGCATTTATCATTTTTCTATTGATGCAAAAATGTTTTGGCTTAAATATGTTAATGCTGCTTCGATGATATTAGGATGTATATATAAATCCGACATGACCTCATAAGTATCTGCAGTGCGGCACCCACATTTTGGCGTATGTTTCCAAAATGAAGTATTAGATAAATAATCATTACTTTCAGGTGTTTCTCTGCAGTTGCACAGAGATTCTGATTCCTTGTTAGGAGAGTGAGTGAATGTGAAGACGGTATAGCCTCAAAAGAAGAGGGAAGCGGGGTGAGCTAATGAAATAGTGTAAGAGGAAAGGGAAAAGCCAAAGGACCAGAATCATAGACAAAGAAAAGAGTCATTCCTGGATAGACGGGATCTTGTTAGCATTGTAAACATTTTATTAGTAACAAAACCATACAATAACAATATATAGAAAGATATTACAGTGCAATTAATTAATGGATTAAATGTAATTAATAGATGTAATGTATTTAAATTGCCAATGGAAACCAAAACACAAAAAACAATTTCAGGAAAAAACATCAGCTATACCAGAGGCTGGGATAGGTTAAATGGGGTTACTTGTGATGTAGAGAGTTGGTGCGTTGTATTCAATCTACCATCTGGTACATGAATCTAGAACCCTTTTTAGGTTCTAAGAGTTATATTGGGTAACATGTTGTTTGCTGTATATATTTATTAGACTTGGGCTCCAGGGGGCTCTTCGTGTTCGTCTTTGTGCTCGTCTTCGGGAGAAAAAAAATCTTCGTATTCCGTGAATATTCGCCTGTTCCTGTCTTCTCTTCGGGCGAATATTCGTGGACATTCTTTGTGTTTGTTTTTTCTTCGTTTTTTTCCGGTTAAGGGGTTAATACAGGGTTAACGCTGCTCTGGCGCCAGGAGTTTAAATGTCCGTATGAGCAAGTCTATTGGTCGTCAGCAGGGGGCTCGTCTGCCAATTGATTGATGCCAGAGGAGGTCCCTGTAGGCGACCAATAGGCTCATTCGCACTGCCCTGTAACCCGTGACGGCGAACCTGCGGATTTCCACTTCCGTGAACTGCCGCAATGCTAAGGTAAGTTAGAAGGGGAAGGGACTGGGGAGAGTGGTAGACGAAGACGAAGATCTTTGTGGTGTGTGTCTTCATCTTCGCCTACGTTTTACCGGCACTGTCTTCTCTCCGGCGTGTCTTTGGAACGAACAATAAACGCACTCTTCGTGTTTGTTTTCATGTTCGCCCGAAGACGAATACACAAGTCTAATATTTATGGCTGCTTATTTTGATAAATCAATCCACCAATAGAGCGCACACTGACCCTGACACACATACCCATCATCCCTACACATATACGCTTATATACATTAACCTTGATGTACAGACACATCACATCACCCCTGTATGTACACTTATGTACACTGACCCTAACACACGCATGCATTGCCCATGAATATACTCCAATCATGTCCTACTAATCTGCTCTTTGGACAGTGGGGATCATGAGGTGGTTTGGGCCTTTAATCTCCCCTGACTGGCGCACACTATGTCTGTGCTGTTGCTATATATATATATATATAGTATATATATATATATATAGTATATATATATATATTATATAATACTGACTCTCACAGACACTGGTGTGTAATACCGTTCACTCTGACAAGCACATTTCCAGGCAAACATTTTTATTTTAATGATGGATTCCTCTCGTTGGTACTAAGTTGAAGGAGTAGGAGATGGGTTCACAGATACCTGTCCACTCTCTTGCTGTGCAGCACTTGATGTGAGTCTTTCTGCTGGCTAATATGAAATTTTACATCAAATCACACTGTTCACTTCTCTTTAGGACTCCAATAGTTTTTAACCTCAAGGAAGCAGAAAAGGGCATCTGTGGGCACATCTCAGGCCTCCTTCCCAATACATGTTGACAGGGGTCTCATGAGGGGTTGCATCAGGGAACTTATGTGATATTTATTTCCACTATTTCACGGCATTAAAAAAAAAATATTAGCTATTGTATTTTTTAAAAATCAACTCAATTTCATCCCCGTTTCTAATGTCTAAATTCATTCTCATGTGCCGAGTAATATTATGTCGTCATCGGTATAATTGGGCCGGGTTTTGTTTTGCCAGAAGGATTGAGAAAATATTTCAACCTTATTGGGAACTGGGAAAGTGCTGTTATTTTGGAAAGCAACCGTTCGCTATTCTGCTTGATTCAATGAAACGGT
>VKOC01037698.1:0-12537 GCA_009364415.1 Spea multiplicata | reverse complement strand
ATTGATGATTTTTCACATATATTTTCCCTTTACTAATCGAGTTTTCAGAATTTTCGGATTCTGTAAATTGAATGCCAAGGTGTCTGTTGCTTGACGAATATGGAAGATGAATACGAGTCTAACGGCAAAAGGCACCAGGATCAGTGCTAAGCTTGGCTTTTATAGACTCCACAACGGGCTACAGAGACTTGTTTGATGAGGTTGAAGAAATAATTTGCCACCCGTGTCCAAGATACAGACGGAGACAAATTAAAAGCCAAGGGAATTGGCTATCATCGTCTGTAATGTTTATTCCAATAAATGATCCATGATGTTTTAAGTTTAATTTTTGGAAATGGTAACAACAACATTTATGAGCAGGTTTTCTCATCTTAAAAAGTAATAATTTTGAGCTAAACATACCGTATAAGACGCACCTTAACTTTGGGGCTCGAAATTTGAAAAAAAAAAAGGATTACATAAAGTTATTGAACTCAAGATTTATTCATCATCAAATTCATACACATCATCCTCATTACTCCCATTCATTAACCGCCCCTAAATTAACCCTAAAAACCCCATTAACCATCACTGCCCGTAAATTAACCCTAAACATTTTTTACCTTACATTTATTTAAAAAGCACCGGCAGATTCCGCAACGCTGTTAAAGTCAGAAGAACAATTTAGAAACACATACAATAACAAACTGGTGCAAAGGAGAAGAGGGCCCTGCTCTTGCGAGCTTACAATCTGGTCGGTGGTTAAGGGGAGTGAGACAATAGGCTTGGATGGGGATGAGTGTTGAAGCTGTTGATTATTCAGATGGCTTGATTGTGATGGTTGGGAGTACTGGGAAGGAATGTTGTCGCTTCCCTGAACAGGTGGGTTTTCAGAGAGGTTTTGAAAGTAGCGTACGAGGGTCTGATGGAACGGGGAAGAGGATTCCACAGGAGGAGTGTGGCTCGGGTGAAATCCTGAATACGGGAGTGGGAACAGGTAACAACGGTAGAAGAAAGCTGCAGGTCGTGAGAGGAGCAAAGAGGGCAGGTAGGGGTGTGTTTGGATAGGAGGATAGAGATGTAAGGGGGTGCCGAGTTGTTGAGGGCTCTGTAGGTCAGGTCAGAAGTTTAAATTTTATTCTGGAGGGTATGGGGAGCCAATGAAGTGATTGGCAGAGTGGGGCAACGGATGAGGAGCGGCGGCAGAGAAAAATGAATCTGGCTGCAGTGTTGAGGATGATTGAAGCGTTGAAGCGGTAATTTAGGGGTAACTAAGTTAACCATAACTATCCCTGAATAAACGCTAAACACCCCATTAACCATAACTGCCCCTAAATTAACGCTAAACACCCCATCAACCATTTTTCTAAAAAACGTGCATCTTATACATGGGGAAATACGGTAAGTCTAAGGAAGCAATTTATAGGATTAACCCTTTGCGGTCCTATGTCGGAATTTATCCAACAACATACTTTACCACTTGTGGTCCAATGTTGGATCAATTTTTTCAAATGACAGTGAATAAGTTAACAATAATATAACACCAATATATAACCACAACAAACTTATCCTTGCCAAGCTGGATTTACACCCTGACCTACCACTCATCAACCAACAACCACAGGCCTAAACTCCCGGCCTTAAGACCAAATAGTTCCAGCTACCACCCGGCTTATAGTTCGGTGGGCACGGCCATACCAAGCCCGTTACCAAAGGTTAGAGGATTGATCTGCCCAACTAGTATCCTTGTGTTAAACACCTGTTCCAGCCTCTACTGGCAAGGACAACACCTCCATTAGCCCAGCTGTTTTACTCCTAAAATCAGCAGGGGGGCCACCACAAATGCCATGACCTACTCCAACACATCCTGTAATACAAGATTAAATAAATCAAGGCCCACGCCTTACTTGGAAAGTAACCCCCCCGCATGCCTCTCAAAAATGCTATGTTGAACTGCAAACCCTCCAACTCCTAAAACAAATTTTAAAACGCGCTTATTTAATTTAACCCTCGAATGCTCCAGGGCTCGGTGATCATGTGTGCATCTCCAATAATCACGAGAAACCACCAGACCAGACAAATATCAGAAAACGGTACCAGCAGCTGATGAGTGGTAGGTCAGGGTGTAAATCCAGCTTGGCAAGGATGAGTTTGTTTGTGTTCAGTAAAACCATGGTGAGAAGCCTCAGTCGCTGCACCAATGCGAAAGGAATGACCCTCAAACTCCTTACCGTCTATCCCTGGCCAATGAAAGGTGAAAATTTTTGACAAACTGGAAAGGGGAGAGAAATTCCCCATTCCCATGAATTAACATCGGCTCTTGCCTTCTATGGCGAATTGCACAGTACCGCCGACAAACCGCCACAGAACATAATGGAGAGCCGGAAACTTTTCGCAGAGCCACCCAAGAGCCTTTGCCGTATAAATTGGTCTTTGACCAGGGAATCAAGAACAGAACACCCTCTGCCTCTACCAAAACATTGTGAATTAAAATACCCCCTGCCACTTTTTTAGTAGGACTAAGCAATTTCTAACCTTTAATCACCTGTATGATTACAAATTCTTTATTAACATCATGCCAATTAAACAACTTGAAAAAGAAACCCACAATTATTCAGAAACAGTTGCTGGAGAGCAACCAGAGGATTCCCAGACCAAGAGAAGGCCTAATAAACCACATAACCACTCATCTCTGGAAAGAAACCCACCTTGAGCTTTGTCGAAAGAAAGCTATTCTCCCCATGCCCTAGTGTACCTGACCCAAGTAGACAAAGAAATCGACGCCTGAATCCACTCCATCAATCACTCTGGCCGAGACACAATAAGTCCACCGGACACTGGCATCCAACTGCATCTGCCCCTGGCGCAGTGTCCCGGAAAAAAAATTACTTCTGTGAATTAAAAAGGGCCCCCGCAATTATGTTGTGGACCCCCGGGATATGCCCCGCGCGACAGGTGATATTGCATACTAAGCATTTCAACACTAAGTACAAAAGTAGCCTAATGACAGGTGGGGACGAGATACATACTGTAAATAGCCATAACCACCCCTAGATGATCACAGTGAAAGAATACTCTCTGATCTCTGAGGGCATCCTCCCAAATTGCTTTGGCTGACACAGGATAGCGGATAGCAGATCATGCAACGCAAGTATAGGTGAAGGGAGGGTGAGATAAGGATAGTTTGGGGATCATTATGGGGCTTGGTGCAGTAGGATATGGTGATTAGTTTTAGCAGAGAGGTGAAGAGAAGGAGCAAGATAGAACGTGTGAACATATTGTATCTGTGTGCGCTTAGTGAGGGTTACCTGTTGGTGTTTGCAGTTCTCTCCTGCTTACCTCTTAGAAACAGGGCCACTGGAAAATGGGCCCCACAGAGCCAAGGCTCAGAGAGCCAGGCTGGAGATGTTTATAGCTGAGTGGCCCAGATGGAACTGAATGTCATCGATTAGTACTTCACCTGGTGACGGCCGGTCCATCAGCTAGAGTTTTAACGCTTAGAAATTAGATCTACGGGGTAGGGAGATAGTATCTACACAGGAAGGACTGAAGCAGAAAACAGATAACCCTACACATTCGTTCCAATAATAGACAAACAATAGTCAGGATAAAGCAGTTGGATCATACCTGTAGAGAGATGAGTTGGGATGTTAGCAGGCCATTATTATTTTTTACAACAGGTTAAATTGGAGAAGCTGTAGTGTATGTATATATTTTTACTTACACAGACTGCATCAGTCATTTTTCCCAATTTATTTTAGGGCAAAATACAAAATATTTTATCTCATAATATATTATTTTTCATCCTCATTGATAATTAAATATTGGATTATACCGGATTATTCTATTTGTGTTTTGGTGAAACTTTACAGTCTCCTTTAAAATTCTGCCAATGTTAAATTCCAATTTCTTTCAGCTTTCTGGGTAATTTTATTAAAGACAACCTGATATCGTTACTTCTCAGACCGTATATGAAGGGGTTGATTAATGGAGTCCCTACTGTGTATAACAAGGATAAGACCTTATTGATTGTAAAGGAGTTCTCTGATGATGGAGCCATGTAGATACATATGAGGGTCCCGAAATAGGTACAAACAACAGTGAGGTGGGAACTGCAGGTGGAGAAGGCCTTTTCTCTCCCTGTGTTCGACGGAATCTGGAGGATGGTAGATATAATTTTGACGTACGTCACAACAATGAAAACAATAGGAAATACCAAAACCGGAAAGGAGAGGACAAAATCTTGCATTTCCAGAAAGAAGGTGTCTGAGCACGAGAGCTGAAGAATCGGAGCGAGGTCACAAAAAAAGTGGTCAATAATGTAAGGGCCACAGAACCGTAACTCATTTAATGCTACAGCTGAAATTACAGATATAAAGAAGCCAGATAACCAACACAATACTGCAAGGCAAAGGCAAAGTCTCTGGCTCATGATAGATAAATATAACAAAGGACTGCAGATGGCCAAGTAGCGGTCGTAGGACATGGCTGTCAGGAGGAGACATTCTGCCGTTGTAGATGTAGAAAATACGTAAAGTTGTGCAATACAACCACTTCTAGAAATGAATGTTCCTTCATGTAATACGGCAGATAACATATTGGGCACCATGGTTGTAGTGAATACAATTTCAGAGAAGGATAAATGGCCGAGGAAGAAGTACATTGGATTGTGAAGATGGACATCAACGTACACTGTGGTTATTATCAAAAGGTTTCCAACCAACGTCACCAGATATAGGAGCAGAAAGACAACAAAGAGACAGTATTTGAATCTGGGAATGTCTTGAAATGCCAGAGCAGGAATTTCATGGACAACGCGTTTCAGGTTCTCAGACTTCATTCTCTAAAAGAAGGAGACAATCTAACAAGGCCATAAAAAAAGTATTTTAATAAATCACCTACATTAATTTAAAATATTGAATAATAATTAAATTTTATGTGGCGCACTGGGAGATGAATGGTATGGTATGGGGGCTTTCAGATTTTTTTTGTGAAAAACATCTGATTTTACTTTTTTATTTATAAACTGTTATTATTATATATACTAATTTTTTTTTGGTCAACACAAGGCGACAGCATTAAAAGGTCCGCATAATTATTGGGACCCCGAGATGTCTCACTCCTTCTTGTAGACATACTCCAATATAATAAAATAGCAAACAATTTCCAAAAAACATGAATCTAGTTTTCTTTTCAATTTTTCATTCTAGACTTACCAAATTATTATTGATCATTTTTGCGCGTACATTTTCTCTTCACTTATCGAGTTTTCAGAATTTTCAGATTCTATAAATGTATTGTCAAGGTTTCCGCTTTGTGGAAGATGAATCTGTGCTCCTGATGAAATTTCGGCAAAAGGCACCAGGATTAATGCTAAGCTTGGCTTTTATAGGCTTCACAACTGGCTACAGAGAATTGTTTGATGAGGTTGAAGAAATAATTTGCCACCTGTGTCCAAGATACAGACGGAGACAGGTTGACAGCCATGGGAATTAGCTATCATCGTCTATAATGTGTATAAAAATAACGCATGAAAGTGGTAACAACAACATTTATGAACTGGTTTTCTCATCTAAAAAAGTAATCATTTTGAATTAAAGATAAGTCTAAGGAAGCAATTTATATATCATGACTGATCTCTCCAATTACCGTTCCATCTCTCTGCTTTCTTTCACCTCCAAGCTTCTTCAAAGAATTGGTTATATCCAATTAACTACTTTTCTAGACTCCAATTTCCTGCTTGATCCTCTTCAATCTGGTTTTCGCCCTCAACACTCTACTGAGACCACCCTTACTAAAGTTACTAATGACTTACTCAATGCTTAATCCAAGGGCCACTAATCCATGCTTATCCTACTGGACCTGTCTTCTGCTTTTGACACTGTGGACCACCCTCTTCTCCTTCAAATACTTCATGATCTTGGCCTCTGTGACACTGCTCTCTCCTGGCTCACTTCCTACCTCTCTGATCGTACCTTCAGTGTCTCTGTCTCCAGTAACACTTCCCCTCCCCTGCCTCTCTCAGTTGGGGTACCCCAAGGCTCTGTTCTAGGATGCCTTCTATTCTCTCTTTATACTTCCTCCCTTGGCAAACTGATCTCATCCTTTGGCTTTCAATACCACCTGTACGCTGATGACCCAGATCTATCTATCCTCCCCTGATCTCTCTCCCTCTGTCTTAGATCATATAACTAACTGCCTTGCATCTGTCTCTACCGGGATGTCTGCACATTTCTTGAAACTTAACCTCCTCATCTTCCTTCCTTCTAATGCTAAGATTCCCGCCATCAATCTCCCTCAATGTTAATGGTGCCATCATCTCCCCGTCTACTCATGCATGCTGTCTTGGTGTCACCCTTGACTCTGACCTTTCGTTCACACCCCATATTCAGTCTGTCTCTAAAAACTGTCGTCGTCATCTTAAAAACATTGCCTGGATCTGTCCCTTCCTAACACAGCATGCCACTAAGGCTCTTGTCCATGCCCTGATTATCTCCCATCTTGATTATTGTAACTCTGTCTAAGCCGGTCTCCCGATTAACCTTCTCACCCCTCTACAATCCACCATGAATGCTGCTGCCAGACTTATCTTCCTCTCACATTGCTTTACTAACGTCTCTCCCCTCTGTCAGTCTCTTCTCCGGCTGCCTGTGCGCTTCAGGATTCATTTCAAAATCTTCACTCTTACTTTCCATTCACAGTGGTTCCCCTCCCTACATCTCCTCACTCATCTCTAAATACACTCCTATCCGTTCTCTCCGCTCATCCAATGATGTTCTTCTATCCTCTCCTCTGATTTCTAGCTCTCATGCCCGCTTACAAGATTTCTCAAGGGCTGCCGCTATCCTCTGGAATCCTCTCCCCCGGTCTATTTGTCTTTCTCTGTGCCTTTATTCTTCAAAAAACCTTCAAGACCCACCTTTTCAAGATGCTTAAACATAGCTCCACTAACACCCTCCCATATTCCTTTAGCTCACCTTTCCTAGTCCCTCCCCTGCGATACTTTTACTAGTTTGGCTGGCCTAGCCCTAACAACGACACTTTTACCTATTGTGTAATACACCCTAAATCCCTCTAAATTGTAAGCCCGTTTGAGCCGGGCCCTCTTCACCTGTTGTCTCTGTTAGTCAATTTGTTATGTTACATGCTACCCATTGTACAGCGCTACAGAACTTGATGGTGCTATATCAAACAATAAATAATAATGATAATGAGAAGGAACTGTAGACAGACTCTGTCTGGATTTCAGTGAAGCAGTTGACACTCACCCTCATAGAAGACTCAAAAGTAAATTTTAGTCGATTTTGGTGTTAAAATGGGTGAATGGATAAGGTTGTAATTAATGGTGTACATTCAAAGGCCTTTTACTAGTGGGGTACCTCAGCAATCAGTATTTTGATCCATACAAAGATTTTTTATTTTGGGTTTTTTGCATTAAACAGTTAGACGAAAGGATCATTGAGAATATATGTTATTTGAATGAATGCAAATTAGCACACTAGCACACTAGCATAATAACTTTGGATTACAGAGCTGCAGAGGTACGCATTAACCCCGTATTAACCCCTTAACAGGAAAAAAAACGAAGAAAAAACAAACACGAAGAATGTTCACAAATATTCGCCCGAAGAGAAGACAGGAACGGGCGAATATTCGCGGAATACGAAGATTTCTTTTTTTTTGAAGACGAGCACGAAGACGAAGAGCCCCCTGGTGCCCAAGTCTATTAAAAATTTAAAATACCCATTTTGTAGCATTTAGACCTAATAAAACTGCTAAATAAGAGGTCAGTTGAATAAAGGAACATATTTATTTATTTTTGAAGTCTTTGAAAAAGGAACATTTAGGACAAGGGGATTGCAAAAGGTTCACCATGAGGACAACCCTCAACCTCCTCCAATATCCTATTGCTAGTAGAACAGATATGCCTCATTACTTACTTGGGGGTCTTGACTGCCCACTCAATTGTGCCTATCTTTACATGAACATACAAAACTGCTGTCCCTACTTACAGATACCATCTTATTTACTCCCTGTTCACCATAACTGGCTTGCCATAGACCGTGTCCTGTACCATATTGATCTGTCTCTCCATAACTGGCTTGCCATGGACCTTTTCCTGTACTATCTTTATTCATCTGTTTCTCCCCTTGAAAACTTGCAGACAGTGAATCCAGCTTTTTAGGAGTAGCAACACACTCAATACATATTAAGCCTTTACTGAGCCTAGCGACGATGAGTAGGCCTTAGCTTTTTAAGGCCAGTGGACGCCTGATGTTCTAAGTGAGGCTGATAATTGGATATGCTTGGCTCCAAGTTACATTTTAATGGTCAGGTAGTGTGAGACCAGTCATATGCAGCTGGTGGCTACACACCTTGTGTAGAGGGTGATGTCAGCCAGAGTGGCACTGGGCATTTGCCCTGATGCCCATGCTCCAAACATACAAGCCCCTCCCCGCGATCCCTCCTCACAGACGTGCATAGAGATCGCGGCGTCTGTGCCTCATTGGAGGACAGGCTATCCCCTGCAGGGGATATCCTGTCCTCAGATGAACTTCTGGGTTACGTCAGCAGTTTAAAAATGTAACAGCTTTCCGGCTTTCATGCCAGAAGCTGTTACATTAGATCAGACAACAGAAAACCGGGCGATGCCAGCTTCTGCTGTCAGTGGGGAGTCCAGGCTGTCAAACGACGGCCTGATCTTCCATGCAGCGGCAGGGATGTGTCCCTGACGCTGCATGAAGGGCTGGACGTACCGGTATGTCCATAGGGGATTCTTGGAATGCGGTTTTCGGACGTACTGGTATGTCCATAGGGGATTGAAGGGGTTAAATATACAGAAATAACACAAAACAATAACAACAATAGAAAACAAGTATTTACCAGTAAAAAAGTGGAGGGAATTGCAAAAGGGGGGGTTGAGAGCAGGATTGTAAAAGACCTGCATTCAAACTGCAGGAAGAGCTTGAGAGTTCTGGATAGTCATTTTTCTATCATTGACGCCATCTTGTAAATGGCGGCAACGTCATTTGTATGATGGCACTTGTGGTTGCTCTTCGGAGCAATCACAAGGCTATCGGGGTAGGGGGGTTGTGTTGCTATATGCCTCAATATTGAGGCATATCAGCAACACCGTTTATGCTTAGGAAGCAATTCCAATTTTCGCCGCTATCTTTGATGCTCGGTGCGGCCATTTTTCCTCCCCGGATCCACGGCCAGCCCACGGATGCGGTGGTTTAACAGCTGCCCGTACATGTATGGGCTTTGTCGTTAAGAAGTTAAGTCCTGTAGGTTGTGAGGTAGGGTCTTCATGGATGCGTCCTGGTGATCTCCAGGTAAGCGAAGGCCACACAGCCAGCGATCCACATGATGTAAAGGAAAACATGTTTTATCAGACCAGGTCACCTTCTTGCATTGCTCTGTGGTCCAGTTCTTTTGCTCACGTGCCTATTGTAGGCGCTTTCGGCAGTGGACAGGGGTCAGCATGGGAACCCTGACTGTTCCCCATAGGTAACAAACTGCGATAAACTGTGTGTTCTGACACTTTTCTATCAGAACCAGCATTAACTTTGAGCTACACGAGCTTGTCTGTTAGATTTAACCCCACAGGTCAGCCCCTAACCTCCCAACATGCATCTATAAGCCTTGGCCCATGACCCTGTCACCAGTTCACCGCTTTTCCTTCCCTGGACCCCTTCTGATAGGTACTAATGACTGCAGAGTGAGAACACCCCGCAAGAGCTGCAGTTATGGAGATGCTCTGACCCAGTCATCTCACCACCACAATGTGGTCCTTGTCAAAGTTGCTCAGATCCTTACACTGCCCTGCTTCTAACACATCAACTTTGTTATGAACTAATGGTGTCTGCACACTGTGTATAGGATGCTGTCAGCCAGGGGCCCACGGAAAATGTGTCCAGTGTGGCAGATGGCCTGATTAAGAAACTCCTGATGCCCGTACTCCAAAATACATGCCCTTCGATCTCTGTTGTGTAGTTAAGTACAATTCGAGGACTATTTTAGTTTGCTTCATATGACTAGATCAAATTTAAATCTATACAACTAGTGTTATTTTGTAGAAAAGCAAAATGCATTTGAAAAAGCATTTCTTCTAGAGTTGCTTGGGGAAAATTAGCCATCTAGTCTCTTTGGAATCACTTCTCGTGCGAGAGGGAAACCTCCTGAGGACTCCTGAGGATCTGGCAGCAGAACACCGATGACTATAAAAAGCCGATTATTAGCAGCCTGGATAAACATGCCGGCCAGTTAGAGAATCAGTGCCTGTCTCACCATCACAAGGACATTTGGAGAACATCATAGACATGGTAATATTCATTGAACGTGTTTGTTGGAATCTACTAAGGTTAGAATCCATGGTTTAATTTTATCCTATTACATTGTGCATAAAATAGCTGTTTATTTATCATTGACTCAACTCTCATACGTTCAGCTGCACCTTAAAAAACTTTATGTCACAGGTACAAGCATTAGCTCAAAAGTCGACTGACAAAATGTTAGTGAATAAACCCATTTTTGTTTCAAATACTTATTTTAACATGTTTATTTTTATGTTAAAGTGTCCAGATCTTAAGAACAAAACAACGAGCAAAGAATTCTGGATTATTGGATTTGAGGACATTCAAAACACTAAAATCATACTATTTATTTTGTTTCTGATAAGTTATATTTTGACATTATCGGCTAATTTCATGATTATCCTATTGGTCGTCACAAGTCGCCACCTTAACGCTCCGATGTACTTCTTCCTCAGCCACCTGTCTTTAAATGACATCCTTCTCTCTTCAAACATTGAACCTAAAATGCTCCGGATTATATGGAGAGAAGGAAGTTTTGTCTCCAAGTCCAGCTGTTTCACCCAATTTTATTTTCTTTCTTTACCTACTTCTAATGAGTGTTTGCTCCTCACTGTGATGTCCTATGACCGATATTTGGCCATCTGTAACCCATTGCGTTATTCCTCCATCATGGACCTTAGACTTTGTGTTCTTCTTGCAGGTTTTTCTTGGGCATGTGGAATCCTTTTTGCTTTTCCGCATATTGTTCTTTTGCAGAAGATGACATTTTGTGCATCAAACATAATTAACCATTTTTATTGTGACCTTCTTCCACTTCTCAGACTTTCTTGTTCAGATACTTCAGCTAATGAAATCGTAAGCTCGGTCATGTCTATTCCAATATTATTTGTGCCATTAACCTTTATCTCTGTAACTTATATTAACATCATCGCCGCCATCCTCCGGATCTCCACCTCAACTGGAAGACAAAAAGCCTTCTCCACCTGTAGCTCCCACCTGACCGTGGTCTGTATATACTTTGGGACATTAACCTTCAATTATGTGATTCCAGCTCAAGGACAATACTTAGGGTTACAAAAAATGATTTCTGTGTGTTACACTATTATGACCCCATTGCTGAACCCCATTATATACAGTCTAAGGAATGAAGAAATTACAAGAGCAATAATGAAGCTTACTATTCCAAAAATTATTTAAAAAATGTAGGTAGACCTCTAAAATTCATGTAAAGTCACCATATGATGCACTTAAAATAAATCGAATCACAATTCCTTTTTTTCAGCCCGTGTTTCATTTGTGTATTTTACACAAATACATTATTACCTTTTAAATCACATTATTTACAATATATAAAGGGTGGGTGGATTTTGTTTCTTTATTTCATTTAATTAATTTTCAAGTATAAATATACAAAAATAACATAAAACAATAAAAACAATAGAAAACAAGTATGTACCGGTAAAAAAAAAAAGTTGAGGGAATCGCAAGAGGGGGGTTGAGAGCAGGATCGTAAAAGTGAAATATCTATATTTTCTTTGAGTTCTAAGTTATATGATCAGGGTTGTTACATATACTATAAAATTCTTCGATATGTGTATCATAGATGTATAATTGTGGAAGGGCAAAGATGGCACTAGCAGGATGTTTGAGCCTTGGGGACCAAGATGGCACAGGCAGCGTGTATATGGGACAAAGATGGCACAGGCCGGACTGTTTGGGGACAAAGTTGACAAATCTAATGTGTGTGATCTGGGTGCTGGTCAGGTCTATGTGGGCAGTGTGGATGCCAGGGCTGACTTTGGGGTGTGCAACCTGTGATTTATGCCTGTAATTTAGGGGGTTTTAAATATACCTTTAATGCCGTGTTTTTATGTGAGTTCCAATTGATCTATACCTGCAAACCTGGGTTTTTGTGTTATTCTGTAGATGCATATCTGCTATGCTATGTTTCCATATATTATTTATGTATACCTGCAAATACAGGGTCTGTATGTCTTGTTCAGTTGATTAATACCTGCAATGCTAATTCCATGTATTTATTTGATCTATACCTGCAATGCTACATTTCATATATTATTACTGTATACCTGTAAATACAGGATTTGGATGTCTGATTCTGTTTATTTGATATATACCTTCAGTGCTGAGATCACAAGTGAATTTCAATTGATCTATACATGCAAAGCTGGGTTTATGTGTTAATGTGTTGATCTATACATGCTATCGGCAGCAGGGACTAATA
>VKOC01037680.1:0-10891 GCA_009364415.1 Spea multiplicata | reverse complement strand
TGAGAAACACATTCTTGATTTAAGAAAAAAAGTGTTACTGGGGTTTTTTTTATAATTTTTTATTCAAAGTGGATATGACACATATAGAGTACACAAGACAAGCAAATCAAATGGCAGTGCATAAGTACAATATGCATGTATCAATATCATATAAGGCGCATAAGGCACAAAGAACACCTCAACATGAAGACTTCCTCTTCCTGGGAAAAAGGAGAGAAGGGGCTAAGTTGCAGAGGCATGGGTAAAAATAATTAGAGGTATAACTAGTCTACAATAGATGTGAAAGTGTTACTGGAGTGGGTAGAATCGATGCAGCAAGTCATCTATCCTCTTTACCCAGAAATTAAAAGCTGTCCTAGAGTAATGGAGGTCTGGTAACACAGTCTGATTCTCGGAGCCTCCAGGCCAAACCCAGAGAGGTCCCAGGTCTGTTTAATAGGATCATCTTATGTTTCATGTGGCAACTTAGATGTGGAAACCTAATATATTTTATTTATGTCTTACTAAATTGGAAAGAAGATAATATATAACTATTTTTATTGATATGATGTTACTTTTTTGATTATATCATAATACTTATTAATTATAGTTCTAATCATGTAGATGTTTACTATTTTACATAAAACAGTGTGCATTTTAGTTTTTTTTGTTTTTTTTTGTAGTTGCTTTTTTCAATCCTTTAAATTAAAGCAAACTCAACTGATTTAGTTTTTCTCTTGAAAGGAAGTCTACTTGCCATGAACAAAATATGGTTTTAAAAATGTAAATGTATTTGTTTTCACGAAAGCAAAACCTACTTCCTCCCACAAAGTCTGGGAATGAAAACTAGATGTCAATTTTCTCTAAACGGCTGAAGGCTCATCTTCTATGAACATGGCAGGAAGTGGTTTGATAAATCTGTATTAACTGAAGCACTATTTCATTATTTGACACATCTTAACTGATTTATAGACAAGTAAAATAAGCAGAATCAACTACCGTTATGAAAAGATAGATTTCTTACAATGTAACCCATTTTCTCATTTCAGATAGCGAACCAAGTACAGTAAACATGCACACGATATTTATTGTATTGGTTCAACCTTTTTAATGTTTTAATTTGTTTTAGAGGTTGCTCGATTATAACTGTCACAAGTGATATATATATCTCATAGTCTTATATAGTTTGTGCTCTAGATTACATAAAGATTGAAAACCACCCAAAAATGTCATTTTATTTTATCCATGACCAGGGCTTTTACCTCTTAGTGACCCGATTCTTTTGGATATTAAGTTTGTTCAATCACAATACCCCTTTTTCATGTTTAGTGTACCCACACATACAGGGCCGGCCAAAGACTTAACGCCGCCTGGGGCGAAGTTTTAAATGCCGCCCCCCCCCATATGTATTTGGCCCATTGCCTGCCCCCAAGCTATTTTCAATGTGTATTAAACCCCACTCAACTCATTTTTTGGAACTTTCTCATCCCTATATGTGCATAAAGTCTCCTGCCCAACTTCAAACATTCTTCTCCCAAATGCCATTGGAGTGTAAGAGTTCCTTGGGCTATGCTTGGTCAGTTCCCCAGTCCACTATGGCAATAAAAAAATATACAAAAAACATCCAGATCTTTCAAATTAATAGAAAAGTTATCATTAAAAACAAGATTATAAACTGGGAATGAAATATTTTACATTCTTTCCTGAATTTTATATTAAAATTGTAAAAATGCCCTGCCCCATTCTATGAAAATCAAAGAGTTAAACGAAAACATTTCAGAGTAAAATGAGCAGAGTATACAAGCATGTGGTTCCTGAATTTCTTCTTTAATACTGTACCATAAAAAACAAAATGAATTATTTTCCCCACATGGTCTTAATAAAGAAAGTGACCTTAGTGTCTTTCTATACAATGCACTCACACTGACAGACCTCATATAGAGCGTACTTGTGTTTCAAACATCCTGTATTTCGCATTCCATGGTTTTTAACAGAGATGTTATATCTGGCATTTCTGAACTGAGTAATTGCTGCACAGAGTAACTCTTGATACATTAATGAATGCTTCATAATTAATTAGGTAATTAATTATAATTAATTTATATTTAAACCTATTTTTGTAAGTTGTGAAAAACTTTAATCAACGACATCTTTAATAAGGTACTTACAGTGATCTGGTTTATTATCTACATTGTCTAAATACCAATTCAAGATGAGGGTCATCAATTATAAACGTATAAAACAAATATTAATCAAATATTAATCAATTATATTTTGCTGTCAGTGATAATAATCCACTTAATAATTAATCCACTAAATAATTAATCTACTAAAGAAATGCTTAGGTCTGCTCAGTTGTATCGAGGCGCAGATTCTCAATAACCAGCATAAAGAGTTGCAGTTTAGGGGTAGCAGCAGTTACGTTGATTAAGATTATTTCTACTTATGTATGAATTGATGCCAACAAATCTCTTATAGTCCATAACATTTTTGATACATTTTGGTGGACCAACATTCAGAGAGTGGTGACATTAGGTTCCAAGCTCTGAAGGCTTATGTGACTATGTGTCATGGTACTACGAAGTTCTATGAATGTTGGTCCACCACAAGGTACAATATGCAAATTTAGACATTTGGTCCACAGACTATATGGAAGTATCAATCCTGTGCCACATATCTCTTACAAAATTACTTTTCTTCAATTCAGATAATCAAAATAATTGTGCTGCTTGTGAAAAAAAAAGTTGCTATGTTAAAAAAGGGCAAATTTGTAAAAATAGCTGAATGTGTTCACTTGCCAAAATAAGGTATTTATGGTGTTGGTACATTTTACCAATGTGGTTTGGCCCAACAAACACTAGAACATTGCACTGTATACGCATGCAGGGATTTCAGAAAAAAATCACGCAGCTAGCAGAATATATTTCACAATTTCTTCGCGAGTTGGCTGTGATCCAACCGTGAAACCTCGGCATCTAATGAGATGATTCACTGGGTGCACAGCTATTAAACTGCAGTTATTTTCACATCAGAAGAAATCGTGGTCGAGGGTCATCAGCATGGGCCGTCAGAGGTAAAAAATGAAATGTTCCATGTGAAAACGATGTTTTCTGCTAACCTTAGCATTAAGCTATATAAAAATATAAATCACAAATTAAAAGAAATGTGTATGGAATTATGCAGAAAAGGGCTGACTCGATCAAGTTTATCATTCAGCATTTAATTAATAATTTTCTAAACCTCTAAATATAAAGCCGTGTGGCCGCTTCACAGCCACAGAGCACTAATCGGTTCAGTGATGGATCGTAGACCTGGGTTCCTTTGTGTTGCTCCCTTGGGGGGGATATCTACTGTCATTTTATTGACAGTCTCATAAGCCAGTAAATAATACCACACAATGTAACCATTAAATCGCGTTCAAGTTTCTTTTGTTCTGTTTAATTAAATTAGTTCAATATATGATGAAAAGAACCTTGCTAAATGTGCTTAAATGAGATGAGTAGCCAGATGTAGCCACTGTAATTTCTTTAAAACAACATTTTTGGAGCTTTCATTAAAAAAAGGTGAAAAAAAACTGCAGACACGTATAACACATTATATATACACTGGGCTAGTGTTTACCTTATGCATTTTCTACTAGCCAATTGGCTAATACAATGTATAGGTGAAATGTTACTCAATACTTGTCGTTTGTCAATAAAAAGTGCACTTTAGGACTTCAGTAGGATGTTTAATTTTTGAGACGTAAGATAGTAGCCAATCAGCATGTTTTTACTCTGAACCACTCTACCTTAAATCTTTATAAAAAAAAGTTTGCTGATCACCAGCTAACCTTCTTCTGACATAAAAACATGGTACCCATGAAAGTAAACTTCACCAATGCTCTGCTACTTGAGGTTCTTGTTTGGTGTCTCAGTTGATTTTACTGGTAATTTTTTTTGCTTAAATCTGGTGTTTGCATTTGACCCGATATTTGAGTCTGATATTTAGGGTTTGCTTAAGGGTTTCCTTCCCAAGATAATATGCCTAGACCTGTGCCAAAAAATTACGTTCACTTATTAATGTTGCCGTAAGACATAGTGAAATGTATTCTCTAACTCAGAACATTTGCCACAATAAGCTGGAGAGCTGTTGGAACTAGATACGTTGAGTAGTTATACTGATAAGAACTAAAAATTATTAGGGAAGTTTTATTTTATGCTCCATTTGTACAAAATGTGAGCTTCCAACATAAAGTTTTTGTTGGCTGATAAATTTATTTTATACATTAATAAACGACATGTACAAATAGCTTCAGAAATATTCCCGAAAAATGGAATGTAAAATAATAAAATCATGTTATCGATTCTGCTATCATACTGCTATTTTATTTACTATTATAAATGTATTTTTTTATTACTGATAATAACCAACAGTGGAAAAAAATTATCATATCTGTATTATAAATTTATTATAGTATGGAGTAAGTTTTCAGAACATGTAAGCTAATTTAGTAATTGCAACAATATTGTAACCAAAGTGGAGGTATTTTATAATTTTCCCAAACTATTTAAACCTCTAAAATGGAGTTTGTAGGAACTTCTGTAAGCTGCATTACTATTTCAAAAGCTAAAATTTTTTTTTTATAATTCACAATTAACTAATTATTTTAATGGATAATGATAAGCTCACAATGTATGGAGAGAGAACTTGTTAAAGGAACATTTAGTTAAATATTCATCAGGAAGCCGTTAAGTAATCATAGAAGGACTTATAGTGATAATCATATAGTCCAATAATTGAAAATTACATTATTTGTGAGGCCGAACTCTGAGGCCTAGCACATCCTACCCCAGCGCCTAGTTTCTTTCATTGTACTTTGGGAGGCCCCAAAGATAAATACATCACTGTGTATTAGCAGTAACATATGTCCTTCTATAAAGGCACAAATTAATAATAATAATTAACATATTAAACAGAAAATCCAAAAAGCTTTACGAGTGTAGCTCAGGGGCAGGGGAATCTGACACATGGTAATTTAGAATTAACAAGGCCAACACTAAAATAAAATAAAATGTTTTATTTGCCTTCCTTTTTCTTTTCCAAGTTGTTTTAAAGCTACTTTTTTTGTCTTTAGGAATATTAAAAAAGAAGAAAACAAATGCTTACAAGGATAGATTTTTTTCATCTCTAGATGTAACAGAAACGGTGCTAGTTCAATGTCTTTAGACGGGAGTTTGTTATTAAGGAATAGTCATATTTTTTATTTTTCAATAACACTGAAAACTGTACGTTACATATCTGCCTTCTGACTCTTGATATCATAAGTTCAGTTTTTGCTCCCCAATGCACTCAATTTATTATTTATAATGCTTAAATCCACCTTCATATGACCCAAATATCAGGTCGTATTTTAACCGCCACATGACAAACATAGCATTAGCTAAACAATAGAGTGTCTAAATTAGTTGTTATTTCCAGCTTCAAAAAGTGTAACTTCCACTTCCAACACTGAGTCATGATCTGTGCTCCTAAACACCTGTTTCCCTTGTCTGGACTACAAGTCAAAATGTTCTACTGGATGTTACGATAACCATAATAATAAGTAAGATTGTTACATAAAAACAAGGTTGTATTTTATGTGGAACTCCAAGTAAAACAATCCTGCTTGTCACCAGCTTTTGTTCATGGCAAAAGTGCACTGGATACACACATTACTTATAGTTATATTAAAGAGCAGTAACCCCTACAAAAAGCTACTCATACTTATTATAAATGTAGAAGGATAATCTAATACGAAACAACTAGATACAACAGAAAATACACCACAAAACTGGGATAAGCAGTTACGTTTTAATAAATTTTTTTTATTTGATTTTTTCATTCATTCACAATTGTCCGCAAACAAGTATTGCAATGTAGTCATACAATTATAAAACAGACAAATTGAAATTATGGGGGGAAAAAACACACTTTGTTGTTCAGATATAACTTATATCCAACAAGGAAATGTATCATCCTTTAAACTCTTCCAACTATGTGTCATTAACCTTGGTTTATTGCTTGATTATGATATGTATCTGGCTGAAGACATTTTTTAGATTGAATTCTCTCTGAACGTGTTCCATTTAAACTTGTATTGACATTTACAACTCCAAACAAAACATTCACCTTCTTTGATATTTATTTTGAAAATATCCTGGAGCATTAAGCTCATTATTCTATTACTCGTGTGTAGTGACCTGGAAGGGAACAAACTGACTGTATCCTCTCACCTCAACATTATCCGACAGCTTGAAGAAAACAAAATATTAGAGAGACACAAATGCACCACACTAATGTTGAAAGAAATCTTGATCGAACATGTAATTTTGTTTTTTTACTAATTTTTATTACATTAGATTTTCCTATTTATCTGTCTACACATATGTCTATATCTATCTATCTATCTATCTATCTATCTATCTATCTATCTATCTATCTATCTATCAGAAGTCTCAAGGTTTGCCATGGTTTCTACACCACATTTAGGGGTCTAGTCATTAAAGAGGATGTTTGCTGGGGCATTTACCATGTCAACATTATTAATTGTCAAACAATCTGAGTACCTACTGCAAACAGCTAAAATGCATAGATGGATCGGTAAAGAGAGTTTTACTAAGTGCCCCACATTACCTATGCATTATGCAGGGCCAATTCAGCCCTTCTTGTATGAAAGACTCATTGATGATTTCTCTAATAAGTATCTTACAGATATAATATTTGCATAAGTAAATAAATGAGATAAGTAAATGAATACAGGAGTTTCCTGAATGATGTGCATACTGTAAAGAATGAGACAGTAGTACTCACTCATACCAAGGCCATTAGTGGGGTCCAATTGCATGGCAAGCAAACAAATTGAGTATGTCAGAAATAGGTTAAAGTGACCATGAACCTAAAAGAATCATGTCCTCCTTGTTTTATAAAACAAATGCTGCATAGGAAGTCTGTAGAGCACATAAAAGTTCCAGTTTTGTTGAAAATACATCTTATTCTAGATGACACAGTAAAGAGATCAGTACACAAACAAAAAGGGTTTGTAGTACATTTTTCTCTACATCAGGCCAACAAGGAAAGCTTAACGTAATTTTAGAAACATCAAATTAATTTATTAAACACAACGGCTAAGCTTTTGCTCTGATTAGTTTTCTTGTAGCTTTCCCGCATCATAATAAACAGTCTGCTTACTACCATCTCAAGTCAAGGGCCAGCAAGATAGAAAAGCTATATGTACTAAATATATATTTAGAGATTGTTTTGGGGGTGTTTCTGCCCAAATGTTGGTATTTACCTTTTTTTGTCTTGATTCTCCACCCCAGCCATAACTCCTTCTCTTTTAACTTTAAACTTTCTCTCTTAATTACCTCTCTCTTTCTCCTCTTGTAGCCTTTCTGCACCATAGCAAACAGCCTGCTTACTACCATCTCAAGTCATAGATATTTAAAAGATAATAATAATCATAATAATGATAATAGTAGTAATAATAATTAAAATGTAATGTTTGTCTTAGTCTGTCAATTCTTGTCTTGTCATATCCCTTGAATGTATGTGTTGTATTAAACTGTTGGCACTATATAAATAAAAGATAATATTAATAATAATAATGCAACCACAAGAATCAATGATCTGATTGTCATGTCTGTTTACAAAGACAATTAGTAGTGAAATCCATAAACAGTATTCAAATATATTATTAAGGCTTTAACATAACAATTTTTAGTATGCATTTTACTACTTAAAAAAGTCTCTAAACACACAGGAAACGCTGTGTGTTCTATATCTTTATGGTGCCATATGATTAATTTACTTGTTTTGACATTTCGTGTGAAGCATCAGATCAAAGTGTTCGGCGAGTGCTCACTCCCTGGGACATACGACTGAAAGGTGAAGATTCATATGCATTTGATGGAATTTATTTTGAAGGTACAGCAGGCTTTGTTTGATCATTGGTCAACATCTATATACTTTATCCCTCTCAGCTACGTCCCGTGTTTATATTGATGGTATTTAAGCTGACATAACCGTCTATCTGATAAGCAAACAAAACCCCTAGAAGCCCTCACCGCTCAAAGCGAATACCTACTATATAGAGTGACCTTGTCATTGTCCTTGTTTTCTGTCAGCATGACTGAAGGAGGCAAAAAGAATGACGCTAACAAAATAAAATCATGCTTTTATAGATCTTTTATTTATATGGCGGTTGTTTTTCTGTAATATTTACACTATAACCTGTTTTATTTCTCTCTGATAGGCACCAACAATATGTATAGGTTGTTAAACATTTTACGTTTAAAATGTCACAGTAGCTTCAGTTGAATTATACAGAATGTTTTGCTTTGAAAGATAAAAGTAAAAATAAGTGCGTGCCGTTTCTTTGGCAAAGGTTTGTTTTTTTTATATGTGATTACTACTCACATGCAGGGCAACTGCCCTCGTGGTTTGTGGATCCCTGGGCAATAAAAATGTGAAAACAATGGAGTTGTTCAAAAAAGGAATGATACAACTTCCTTTGCCATGGTAAAACATGAAATAATAGGCTTTTGGAGTCATGCCTCTCCTTGTCACATAAGTGGCACCTTGTCTTTTGTGCAAGACGATCTTTATCACATTTTTACTCACCGGGTTTGGACCTTCATGATTAAAAGTTTAGTGGATGATACTTTTGATAATGCAAAAATATCACAAGTTTTCTGAACACAGTAAAAATAATACTCAATCTTTAACATTCTTAGGTCGTATTAGAATATAAAACAAGTCATCAGGAAACGATTGTACAGGAAAGAACCTGCTTAATGTCTAATAAAGAAGGAAAACATGCAAAGTATCATTTTGGCATCTATGGACTACGACTATTTTTACAGCTGCAATATCCCATGCCAGCAATATCAGTTTATTTCATAGACAATTCTCTTATGTTCCCTTTAAAGACGGGATCCAGATTCAAACTCAAAGATTTAACAACCTTAGTCTTTTTATTTTCAAACACATGCATAATGCAAAGCGCTCTGATAAAAGGATGGTCCCTGAGGACTGGTCAATGTCAAGCAAATCTTCTATCATCTTGAAAGTCTAGGTCATTCTCCTTTAGCACTGTACATTAACTCGTTACAGGGAATCACTCTCATGAAATGTATAACAGCGAGGCAATTAATGTGCTCTGGATGTATTTAAATGCAGAATTTAGACGTTTGATATTAATATGTCATTTGGAAAGTGTTTCCACGATGTTCAACCCAGCATCAATAGGGTGTGTGTATTTTAGGACATAGAAATTGTAAACTGATTTTAGGATTCAGCAGGTCTTAGGTGGGAATTTTTATACACTTCAAATAAATCAGATGTTGCAGAACAGTAATTCACATAAATTCAATTTGTTAACATACTAATTATGTAGCAGTGCATGCAGGTTAATTTATAGACAAAGTTGGGGTGGATTCAATCACTTGATTCCAGGTAAAACTCCTCACGCATTTCACACATCAGGTGAAACCAATTGGGTTTGGCACTGCTGACTCTCCTACCTCTAATACATTTTGGAGAGAGTTTAGTTTTGGAGAGGGCTACTAAAATGATTTGCAAACTAAAAATTATCTGAAATACTAAAGGGTTCTCAATATTTAGAAATACAATTATCTGTATGGTCATTTCTAGACTTGTGCATTCGGATTCATAGGCATTTTAGTGTCCAAAAATGAAGAATCAAGCCTCGGGAGAGATGGTGTGCCAAGAGACTTTGCCCTTTTGCGGGAGTGCCCCAGGATTGTGAGAGAGTATAATAGAGCATGAGAAAGTGAATGAGGGTGAATGACAATGAATTTTGTTTCCTAATGTAAAAAGTCCTCCCAGTATTATCCAAACAATTTTTGGTCCATTTACACAGGTGTAGTTATTTCCCATAACGTAGGGGACACTAATATTGACAGTATAAGCATGTATTTTCTTCTGATTTTAAGTTTATTCTGTTTTTGAAGTTTATTTAGAAGTTTTTCAAAATAAAAAAGGTCCTGAGAGCACAGTACACAGTTGTGTACAGGACACAATTAAAGTATAAGAAATTATATATTGTGTATATATATATATATATATATTTATATATATATATATATACAAAGCCACGAAAACAAGGCTAGAACGACCACGAATTGGACAAAAATGAAGTAATACTCATTCTCAATCACTGTCTCTCTTTAAATGTTTCCCTACCATCTCTGACAACAACTTTCGCTTCTACCAATCACTTCCGCTTCTACATTTTTTTCTTCAGTTACCATCTTGTATCTTCTATCTTCATCAACATCTCCGCAGATATTACCCGGTCTGAACATCTGCCACAATGGCGGCCGTTCTATCCAATCGGGTAGAGGGTGTCACTGAAAGTGCTGTAATTTTGCCATAACTTGAACTTAGAGCCATATGGCTGTAGCATCCTGTCCCCCAATTGGAGGATCTGGGAGAGGAAATCATAGAAAGCGCAGGTTGATGGGAGAAGATAAACGCTAAAGTGGTTGGCAAAGAAGGTAGGGAACATTTAGAGAGTGTGTGAAAGAGAGTGAATGTGAGATTGAGCAACGAATTTCAGAATTTTCAGAATTGCCAGAAAACGAATGGGCCAAACAAGGAGCCAAAAAAATTGTTTTTGGCCCATCTGCACATGTAAGGAGCAGCCACTATACCAACAGCTTCCCCACCACACACTTGGTATCAGCCTAGGCTACTAACCCTTGCAGCTGACCACCAAGGTGTTATTAAATCCAGAGCCGGCCTTAGGTGTTCTGGCGCCCTGTGCGGACTACTCCTCTGGCGCCTCCCCCATCCCAAAAAAGGAATAAAAACTTGTAACAAAACTCCCCTTTCTCACTATCTATCCTCCTGTATCACTATCTACCACCTC
>VKOC01037671.1:0-13965 GCA_009364415.1 Spea multiplicata | reverse complement strand
CTCTGTCTGTCTCGCAGTGCCCAGCTCTCTCCCTCTGTCTGTCTCGCAGTGCCCAGCTCTCTCCCTCTCTCTGTCTCGCAGTGTCCAGCTCTCTCTCTCTGTCTGCATTTGCTTCCAGTTTTCCCTCTGTCCCCGCTCCTCCTAACACCTCTCTGTCTGCTCTCCATCCCTCTCTCTCTCTATCACTTCTTTCATCGGTTTCTTCCAATGCACTTTTCCGGTGTCTCCCTTGGTGCCTGTTACATTGTAATTCTCTCTCTCCTCACTCTGAATGTCTCTCGCTCCCTGTTACATTATAACCCTCACCATCAGCTCCATCTCTTACCTTGCAGCTTCCTTTCTCTTCCTCTTTAGTTGTCTTCTGGAGTTGAATTCTCTCCTCTCCCGCAGCTGGATCTCTATTCCAGATGCTGCCTGGATCCCTCTCCTTCCCCCTGTCTCTCTCACACTCCCCTCTCTATGTCTGCTCTCTCACACTCCCCTCTCTATGTCTGCTCTCTCACACTCCCCTCTCTATGTCTGCTCTCTCACACTCCCCTCTCTATATCTGCTCTCTCACACTCCCCTTTTATGTCTGCTCTCTCACACTCCCCTCTCTATGTCTGCTCTCTCACACTCCCCTCTCTATGTCTGCTCTCTCACACTCCCCTCTCTATATCTGCTCTCTCACACTCCCCTAACTTTCAGAGCTTCTCTCACTTTCCTCTCCTTTCTCTGAGAATTTAAAGCAAACAAGGAATGGAGAGGGGGGAGAGTGCCACATACTCACTCACTCACTCGCGCACACACATGAGTGCACACACCTAACCAAATACACACATAGGGGGCTTTCACCTATGCAAACAGAGGCGCCCTGTTACACTCGTGTGCAGATCTGTGTCTGGGGAAGGTGTGCTAACGGCACACGGCCACCGGTAAGGCTTTGCTTCTAATACCGAGTCCGGTTCTGCAGACCACGGATCCAGAAAATAATAAAGATGGATTCTAAGGAATTGGCCACTAAGGTGTACATGTTCTAAGCGGGTTTTTTCCAGTAATCATCGCTTCCTTTCCCAGCATGCTGGAAAATGTCTGATCCCCGCTAAATGTGTTTCCTCCTACTAATGATATTGTTGGGCTAATTGTATTCCTGAATGTCACCCCTTAGCAAGCTTTCAAAGCGACGGCTCACGGTCTGTAATTACCTGGCTGAGAGTTTGATCCCTTTTGACTACCGGCACCTCTTCTTTACGTCAGTCCTCTGCAACCGTGCCAGACCACAAAGCATCGAAAGTAATGGTGTGGCTAAGTGTTTGCTAAGTGCCCTAAGTACCCCCCGTCACGCAGCACAGACGGGATAGGTGTGACAAGGAGAAGCGTCAGTCACAATTAAGGTAAAGGGGCACCCTGGACCAGTAAGGAAGGGGGACATGACTGCTGGCCTAGGCCTAATGGCTTGTCAGTGTCCCCTGTCCTTATTTACTGTTCCTAGGACCTAGGGGTTATAGGAAAGTGAAGGGGGATCATCTCCCTCTTTGCCTTCCGGAAGCTGCCACAGTACCTGTGATTGTCAGCATCTGTGAGTGTCTCCTGTATCTGTGAATATCACTTACCTGCAATGGACCAGGAACAGCTTCTTTCGCTCCTCAAGGGCTTTGTAGCCCAGCATGGTGGCGATTCCCTGCAGCAGCTGCTGCAACAAGCTCAAGAGCCGGACCCCAGCCAGTCAGAGGGTCCTGGCACTGCAGAGATGCGGGGGGAAAGGAGGGCCAGGAGGACCCGGCCTCCTCCACGCCTTAAGTCCTAGCCCGGTTCGTGGTCGGCGGACCACTCGTCTCCACAGACGCGGTTCTGTATCCCGGGGATCTGTGGCTGAGCGCGCGGACCCCCCTCCCGCCAGCTTTCGCCTCCAGGAGCCCCTGTCGTGCTTCCTGATGTGTCCTGCTGCCCACCGGTCCTGCATACAGCTCCCAGTTCCACTCTGCGTTCCAGTCAAGTAGCGGGTGAGTGCTCAGGCATACAGGCCTGGGGCATAGGGTCTCAGACGGGTGACGGTTATGGTGGTCCACAGAATTCGGGTGACATTGTAGCTGTCCTTAAGGCGGTTGTTGACCGTCTGACCAGTCAGACTGCGCCCCAGGCATCTGTGATTGCGGGCGCACGGTCGGACTTTATGTCCGCCCAGACGGCCGTGGCTGTTTTGCCCATTCCCGCCGCAAGTACCTGTGATATGGCTCCCCTGGGTATACATGTCTCCACTGAGATTCGGGAGAAGATACGGAAAGGGGATTTTATTGATGCTCTGTCTTTGGTTCAGCCTGATAAGGAGTCTGTGGATAGGCCTAGGAGGACTGAGGGTCCTGAGTCAGATAAGTCACGTCAGCTCCCCCGTACCTTTGGTAACTGGTTGCAGGGATTTGCCACTTTTGCAGGGATTTTATGTGAACGTTTTCCTGAGCGTGGTCCATCTTTATTTGCGTATTTAGACCTTATTTGGGGTGCCTATAAAGTTTACGGGGGTCAGTGCTGGTTCAAATATGACCAACAATTTAGGCAGAAAATGTCAGTGAGGCCAGGTCTCACGTTTAATATGCAGGATGGTAACTTGTGGTTGTTGTTAATGACCCCGTCTCGCCCGATGCCCTTTCACTGGGCAGCCGCTGCCCCCAGCAGAGCAGCGGCAGTTTTTAAAAAAGGGATATGTTGGCTCTATAATGACAGCCACTGCCGCTGGTACAGGCCCATCCGGCCCTTCGCTGCTTTAAAAAAGGTAGGACAGGTCCCAAGCAGGGCACCAGAGAGAGGACGCCGGTGAGCGTGGTAAAGATGCGCCCGTGGCTCGCGCAGTACAGCAATAGGCGTGACGCGTTGTTGCTGGAGGATAGTTTTTCTAGGGGGTTTTGGATACCTTTTGTTCCTTCTTCTGAGTTGTTGTTTGCTGATAATTTACGTTCTGCTTTGTTAAATGAAGATTTGGTGGCACAAAAGTTGCGAGCTGAGGTGTCCGCCGGTAGGATTGCAGGCCCCTTTTCTCACCCTCCTTTTTCAAATCTCCGCGTGTCTCCCCGCTGGGCCTGCTTCCTAAAAAGGAGCCAGGAAAATACAGGTTAATTCACCATCTTTCCTTCCCAGTGGGGTCTTCGGTTAATGATGGTATCGATAAAGAGGAGAGTAGGGTTCGGAATGCATCATTTGATGGGGCATTGGAGCTGGTTCGGGCTGCGGGGCAATCTTGTTTGCTGGCTAAATCTGACATTGAGTCCGCATTCCGTTTGCTGCCCATCCACCCGGACCGCTTCCACTTGTTAGGCATGTTCTTCCATGGAGATTATTACTATGACATGTGTCTGCCCATGGGCTGCTCCATCTCCTGTTATTATTTCGAAGTTTTTTCCTCATTTCTTGAATGGCTTGTGTCTCGCAGGTGCGGCCTGAGTGGTGCTTTGCACTATTTAGATGATTTCCTGTTTGTGGGTCCCGCCGCTACTGATGTCTGCAGCCGTCTTCTTAGCACGTTTATGGAGGTTACTCAGGAGTTTGGTGTGCCTGTGGCCAGGGATAAGACCGAAGGCCCTTGCACTGTTCTGTCTATTTTAGGCGTAGAGATAGATACCGATTCTATGGTCTTTCGTTTGCCACGAGCTAAACGAAACACTCTTTCCCGTTTGTTAGATCGTTTTTTGGGGGCTGTCAAGATGAAGCTTAAACAGGTCCAGTCGTTGTTGGGTCACCTGGTGTTTGCTTGTAGAGTGATGCCCATGGGTCGAGCCTTTTATAGGCGATTGTCGCTGGCTACTATTGGTATTAAGCATTCCTCTCATTTTGACAGAATCACTCACCAGATTAAGGAGGATTTGCAAGTGTGGTCGACCTTTTTAGCCCAATACAATGGCCAGACGTGTTGGCAACAGCCACTCAGACTTGGAGCTGTTCACCGACGCTTCCAGCAAAATTGGTTTCGGGGCCTACTTTAGGGGACAGTGGTGCGCTGAGGTTTGGCCGCCTGAATGGTGAGATTCGGCACTCAGAAAGAACATGGCTTTTCTGGAGCTGTTCCCTATTATCGTGGCTGTTGAACTTTGGGGCTTGGAGCTTTTCAACCAGCGGATTCCTTTCCGTTCTGACATGAGAGTGGTCCATGTCATCAATCGCTCCACGTCCAGTTCACCACCGGTTTTAGCTCTACTTCGTCACTTGGTCCTTCGTTGTCTCCAGTTTAATATATGGATTAGGGCAAAGCATGTTCCGGGTTCTTCTAATGTTATTGCAGACTCCTTGTCCCGGTTTCAGTTTCAGAGGTTCCGGTCGGCTGCTCCAGGGGCGTCTCTTTTTGTTCTTCCTTTTTCCCTGCAATTATGGAACCTCGCTTCCGGAATATAGTTGGCCTGCTTCAGGATTCTCTGTCGGTTCAGTCTCGTCAGGCTTACGGTCTGGTGTGGAAAAGGTGGCTTCGCCTGGCCCAGTCAGACCGTGGCTTTCTGGATGATGACGGTAGGAGGTGGGCAGTCCTGGTATATCTGTCCGAGCTCAGATCAGCTGGGGTCTCCGGGTCCACGGTGGAGCGTGATCTGTCCGCTCTCTCCTTTTTGTTTCGGCTCATGGGCTGGCGTGATGTTGCCAGCGAGTTCTTTATACGGAAAGTGGCTAAGGGCTGGAGGAGGGATAAGCTCCCTGATACTCGTCGTCCTGTATCTTTTGCATTGCTTACGGCTCTCCTTGGGCGCACTCCGTCTCTGTGCAGTTCTCCCTATGAGTCCCTTCTATTTCAGGTTGCCCTTACCTTTTCCCTAGCCTTTTTTGGTGCCTTCAGAGTGGGTGAGCTTGTGTCGTTCAGTAAGTATCGTCCTGGTGGCTTGTCTGTTGAGGATCTGTCTTTGGCCCCTAACTCTGTGTCTGTTTTGGTTAGAAGATCTAAGACGGATCAGCGGGGCCTTGGTGTTCCTGTGTGTTTGTTTTCTACGGCTGGTTCTTTCTGTCCGGTTCTCCTCTTGTCCGGGTTCCTGAAGGTTCGGCCGTCTCTTCCCGGCCCGTTGTTAGATCATCAGAATGGCTTACCTTTAACCCGCTATCAATTTTCTAATATTTTCCGTAAGTGTGTTGCTTGCGCTGGTTTTGACCCTAAGCGATTTGCCCCTCATTCCTTCCGCATTGGGGCTGCGACTGAGGCTCACCGTGCTGGTCTGCCTCCTGCGTGCATCAAGGGTTTTGGTAGATGGGGGTCTAATCGCTTTCGTCGGTATGTTCGTCCTCAGTTGCTTGTTATGTAATTTATGTTCTCGTTTTCCCCCGCAGGCCGTTCGCCTACTTTTGCCTGGATCATTGGTCATTCCTATGTCTATTGGGCTTCTTGTGGGTCTGAATCTCGTGTCTATGGCAGGAATCTTGGTTTTCCATCGGATCAGGTCCGTATTCGTGGCGCGGCCTGCGGGGCCTTAGGTGGGAGCAGTTGTATTCTGAGTGCTGCAGGTTTGTTCCCTCATCTATTATTCTATTAGTTCATGCTGGGGGTAATGACCTTGGTAGAACTCGCACCATTGACCTTATCCACCCGGTTAAATTGGATTTAGCGAAATGCTGTGCTTTGTTTAAGGAAGTTACCTTAGTTTGGTCTGAGGTCATCCCTCGTCCGGCTTGGAAGTCCTTCTCCAATCCGAAGGATGTTGAGCGTAGCCGTCGTAAATTTAGCTATCTAGTCTCTAGTCTCTAGTATTGGCGGTGTCGTTGTCCACCACAAGGAGTTGGAGAGTGATAACAGCGACGTCATGCGTCAGGATGGAGTTCATTTAACTTCAATAGGGCTTGACATATTCAATGCTGGGTTACAAGACGGTATTGATAGGGCGCTGTCTGTGGGTGTGGGGGGGGGCGCAGTCCCGGCCCTGATGGTGGACCGGGTCTGCGGTGGTGGTGTTGTTCCCCCCCAGGCCAGCGCTTATGAGTTCGTTATCTGGAATTAGCCCTACGGGCTTGGGGAGGCGTGTCCTGAAGACGGCTGATGGCATCGGATGGACTAGGACTCTTGGTGCAAGTGGTACAATAACCGCCTATAGGGCCCAAAAGGTTCGGTAGCTGGCAGGTCGTTTAACTATGTAATTATGTAATTTATTGGTTTATGTTCTGCTGGTCAATAAGGGGGGGGTGTAATAAAGCTGTGGCCTATGCCCTGCCCACAACAATTGTGTCTTGTTTCTTATTTTGGGTATTGGGTGGGTATTTGCTTCGGACTATAGGCCTAAGCAGTCAAGGGGCCCCCTGGACCAGTAAGGAAGGGGGACATGACTGCTGGCCTAGGCCTAATGGGTTGTCAGTGTCCCCTGTCCTTATTGGCTGTTCCTTGCAACTTTGTTGCAGGACCTAGGAGTTATAGGAAGGTGAAGGGGGATCATCTCCCTCTTTGCCTTCCGGAAGCTGCCACAGCACCTGTGATTGAGCCGCCCTCCCACCCATTGGTTCATCTGCCAGGTCAGGTTGTTTTTGTCTGTTTTCTGTCTCTCTGTTTTTATTGTCACAGCAGCGTTGTTTTTCCCCCCTGGCCAGCGCTTATGACTTAGTTATCTGGAATTTGCCCTACGGGCTTGGGGAGGCGTGTCCTGAAGACGGCTGATAGCATCGGATGGACTAGGACTCTTGGTGCAAGTGGTACAATAACCGTTCGGTTCGGTAGCTACTAGCTGGCGGGTCGTTTATGTAATTATGTAATGGTGTCCATTCTCTGCTTCTGCTTTACTGGGGCCAATAGCCGACGGTGTGACCTGGAATAAGAAGGTCGACCACCTTGGAGTTGATGTTTCTAGCGAGGCTCAGGGAAGCACCTGAGAAGGCAACAACCCCCCTGGATACCTGCTTCAGATCCCTGGATTCCGTTACACAGAGGGTGCTGACCACCTGCCTCGGGGCTTCATCTATTTTACATTTATTTAGCACTTTTATCACTTTGTCCTGTCTCAGCCAATCACAGGTTGGCTTTTTGTAGCGTTAATTTGCAGACCCACAGGGATCATTTTTTTATTGTTATACACAGGGGCAAAAAATTGGTTTAAACCTTTGGTCTCCTCCCGATCTCCACCGACCAGCTCACCACTTCCAGCCTCCGATGGCCGACGCTTTTCTGCCATTAAAGTATTTCATTTTGGGGTCTTCAGCCTCATTTCTTCTGGATTTGTTCCTCAGGCCTCCTGGTTATGAGTGATTTCATTAATGTCTGAAGATACCCCACTCACCTTCTGTGTTTCTTCCTGAGACCAGTTCATCCCAGTTACTGAGGGACCTCTTAACCCTTTAAAGTCGCCTTCCTAAAATTCAGTGTTTTGGTGGATCCTCTCCTAGTTGCTTCTGTGGAATAATCTCCAGTGTCTCCCATGTTTTGGTGTCGGGGGAATGAAAATCTCCCTGATTAAAATGTGAGCCAGATTTTTCGGTTTGTGATAAGTTCCTCCTCGATACTAATATTTGGGGGTCGGTAGTGAATACTTGCAATTACTGTAATGCCCCTCGTAGCATCTGTATCGATTTCTACCCATATTTACATATTTAATATCACACTTTAACATTTACTCGCGGGGCCAGTAACATTCATTTCGGAGTTTACAATGGGACTGTGTTTGCATTTTTAAATGCGGCTTTTGGATTCAGTAATGTAAGGATCTTTGATGAAATTGACTTGAATATAATCGTGATGAAGGGGTTAGGGCGCCCCCACGTGGACACCTTGCAGTATTACAAGCATTTAGGATTTGACTAATTGATTCCTTTTGTTTTTCTTCACCATTGTTTTAAATACTCAGTGGGTTTGGGTCCCCGTGGGGCAGATGTGGTCTATTTTTCTTCTTTGCGATGTACACACTGTGTTTGGGTTCATTTGTTACCAGGATATTCAGGTATCGTAATCATTTCATGTTTGAGCTTTACAATCATGTGAATTGTATTATTAATAAGTATAGGAGTGATTTATATGAATAATCAGAGCACAAGAACACATTCATTGATTGCAATATCTATAGGAATAAATGTATATATCTGAAGCGGTTGATGCAGTGACTGATTTCTGATTCACGGTGGATGCCAGCGAGCAGCTCTATAATATTTTAGCTATTTCCTTTTTACACGGGATGGAGTTTGTGTATGAGCTCCTCACATTTGTCTAATTGGTTATTATAAGCGTGCATAAATGGTACCAATCTGTAAGCTAATTGTTATCTTTTATTTACTAAGCACCAACAACTTACGCAGCACTGTACAATTTACATGAACACATACATAACAAATATACATTAATACTTATAGGTGCATCAGTAGTTGAGAATGAGCTTGTATGCGGTAGAGAACATGTCATTGTCACCCTTTTATGTTCATGCTGTATTGTATCTCCGTTCTAATAAATAAAGGTACCCCACAGGCACCCGGGTCAGACAATGCCTCGCCGAACTCCTCACTTTAGGAAGGCCGCATTGCCATGGGCGCACCTCTGATCTCCTCTTGGTTGCCCACGATTAGCCTTGGCTGAACTCCAAAGGGGGCAGTGGGAAAACAGACAGCCCAAAAGGCCTACCTTCACCCGATCTCCCTTCCCTCGCAGAGCCAGCAATGGATCTGGTAGCCCAATCAGATGGAGTGTCATCGCTGGCTTCTGCTCCCCTGCTTCTCTCCAGGAAACAGCCTCTCTGAAATCTTTTTGAAAGACCCCCCATTACCATCTGTTCTTTTTACCGCTGGATTATCATCATTGCTGGGTGAAGCACCCGAGTCTTGACACACCCCGCTCCCCGCCCATTTTGATGGCAGACGAGCCCCCTGCTGGCGACCAATAGAGTTGCTCATACGGACATTTAAACTCCTGGTGCCAGAGCTTGCCGAGTAGTCCATACCGCGTTAACCCCGTATTAACCCCTTCTACAAAACCGGAAAAAACGAACACGAAGAATGTCCACGAATATTGGCCTGAAGAGAAGACAGGAATGGGCGAATATTCGTGGAATACGAAGACGAACATGAAGACCTCCCTGGTGCCCAAGTCTACTTAATATGTACATAGATAATTAGGGAGGCAGGTTACACAGCGGTGTCAGTATACTTACATGTGAATGGACTCATTAATAATTAATGTGAAATGAAGACTGTCTAAAAGAAAAAATGATAACAACAATAACGACTAAAAAATGATAATAAAAGAAAAGGAAAAAGATTATCTTTAAATATCAAAAACAATAAAATTATGTATATTATAAAAATAAATGGTGAACTAATAAACACAATTCAATGTATACTGAAAAACAATCCTGAGCAAATAACTACTACAGCTGGACCCCTCATTTAAAACGAAAGCCAATGTTAACGAACATATACCGTATTGGCTCGAATATAGGCCGCACCCGAATATAGGCCGTACCCTAAAGGTTAGGAGCTTTTCTAAAGAAAAAATGTTTTTGCCACCCTGCCCCCGAGATATGCTGCCGCTCTGCCCTCCCCCAAGACATGATGCCACTCTGCCCTTCCCTTCGAGACATGCTGCCCCCCCACCCCTATACTTAGAAGCAGATTCCCGGTGTCTTGCGGGGCCGGCGGGGGACAGCTACGCAATACTCATAGACAACTTATGGTGCCGGCACTTCCGCTGTCGGCTGCACAATGTGCCTTAACAATCTCCCTTGCAGGGACTGCCCCCGTGGAAAGTGCTGGCAGGGGAGACTGTCTGAGAGTGTCAGAGAGTAGGATCCAGGTCCCCTGCAGCGCTGCGGGGGATCTGTATCCTGACCCTGCTGCCTGCCCGGCGCACGGAACTGCATGTCCCGGGTGTCGGGCGATACAAATTGCGCTAGGCCCGCGAAAATAGGCCACACCCCCACTTTAAAGTGACTTTATACACAACTACTGAAATGTATCATTCTGAAGTAAAAGTGTCTATTTCAGGCCCCAGCGGCTACCTTTGTATCACTCGACCTACGAGCCACCTATTTGCTAGTCATTTACTGTTTTTGATCAGCCATTCTTTCTGACTGGGTTTGTTATTGACAGAATGATACCCTGAGAGACGGAGCATCACTGGTGGGCCAACCCAGCAGGAATCGACCATGTTGTTAGCGTTCCCCATTAGTGTGTATTATGCCGTAGGGGGTCCCTGAATCAGAGTATTTTTCATTGGCTGAAAAGTTAAAGGAGACCCACCTATACCCACAAAGCTTTACTTTGTTTGAAATAATGTGATAAGAAGCTTGCAATGAATCTTATATCTGGGATCCAAATCCCCTTCCAAGCACCATACAGACCATAACATCCAGGCTTTCAGTCACCTGACACCTGTCCGCCTGGATAGATGAATGTGAAGATTTTTCACTAGAGACGTCCGTCCAGGAAATAACCACAACATCAACACGAGGCTGTTGGTCTGAGTTCACGGATAGTGATTGACTGATGGATCCAGAAAGGGATCTGGGAATGGTTGTACTATATGTGGAATAGGAAGGGCTGGATACCAAGGTTTAGTAATTAGCCACAGTGGAGTAATAAGGACTGATGTTGCCTTCTGTATCCTTATTCCCCGCAGTACCCCAGAAAGTATTGCTTATTCCTTGTTACAATGCCCAATTCTGAAGAAAAACTTTCCCATCCCCCACCAAAACCTCTGGATGTGGCCACCATCTGTAGAACCCGAAGATAACAGTTTTTAAGGTCCCATAGCTTTAGGAGCCACTTAAATACCATATGGTTACCTCTCCAGTCACTGTGATCGTATTTAAAATCCCAGGCATGTTCTCTGCTTATATATTTATATATATATATATATATATATATATATATATATATACATATGGTGACCCAAAAGTACCCAAATTCTGACTAAAACACAACATTATTGTGCCGGCCCCGGGTTAATCTGTGCCGTCTGTAATAATTATTGTTTGTGATACCTGCATTTCCCAGTATATGTTGGGAAATTTATAATTATGATAATTATGGTTTGTGCTTTTGTTCCCCTTGTGTGCTACCCTGTCCAGGTGCCACATGTCCTGCCCCCCTTACAGACTACAGTAGAGACCTCCTACTGGGCTGAGGGACCAGACATGGGAAAAAGGTTGCCGATTCAGCTTCCCGCCGTTCTGGAGGAAAAATGACCAGAGAATACCAGAAAAGGGTCTGGAATGGTCTGGATTCCTGGAACCGCATTGCTTCCAGGTATTCCCTCGGCATGGGAAACAAGGCATTGGTTGTACGATGACCGGCCACAGGATTGTGGCTGGAAAATCAGGCCTTGCCAAAAACCTTGGAAATACTTTGCTTAGTGAGGTTTTTCCGGGTCTAGGAGTAGCTTCACATTTTCCCAAATCCTCTGCAAAACAAAGTTAGCATTTCAAAAATGAAAGTTTCCAGCGGATGGCTTATAACAGCCTCTGAAAGTACAGCACGCCCACTGTTTACCAAACGCTCTTTACCTCGAGTGTCACCAATGAAGGAGGAACCCCTAAAAAGGCTGCTGAAATCATGGAGGTCTCCTCCGTCCTAACAAGAGCTGCCGGCCCTTTAATGCTCGCTATGAAAATGATTGTGGTGAACGTTCACAACGGAGAAGAACAAAGTAACCCTGAGCAACCCTCATACCCATAACCGATTGGCTGATCTGGAATACGGGAGACTCCGGCTGGAATGACCTGTAACTTTGTTACCATCATGATACCCTGACAAATGATCCTGTCTACACAGACTACCAATATACCCCATGTACCCCAAAACAGGGTGATGCTAATACAGCTGCCCCGGAATCAGAAGTGGATAGGGCTGTAGCATTGAGTCAGAGGCATGGCCACCTGCCCACCTTACCTCAATAACCACCTCATTGTGGAGCTCTGTGCTGCAATCGGGTTTACTGGGCCAGTGAGTGGGAGAATGGGCCATGACTATCCTGTAGGCATGGAGTAGAAGATGGAGTAAACTGACCCAGAGACTCCACGCTGCCTGGAGGATTCCCAGCTTTGCCGCATTTATTGCTACCTCCCAACGGTTGAGGTGTCCAAATCAGAATACCTGTGCTAGGGGGTGTGGCAAGAGGAAGGTGAGCCCCTGAGGTGGGTGTGGTTGGTCCAGAAAATAGGTGGGTCAAGAGGCCTGGCCTTCACCTTACCAGAACCCTCTCAGTCTGATTGGTCTGTGCTAGGCCTGGCGAGGAGGAATATCGGCCAAGAGCCCAGGAGCAGGGGCCAGAAATCAGCACGCCGGACAATAACAGGATCACTGAGTCCAAAAACCAGCGAGGAGAAAAGGCTTCATGGTGTCCAGGACCAGCGCTGACCGGAGGAGGGCACAGATTTACCCTAATGGGGGAGGGCTTTTACTACTGAGGGCTGTTTGTATACAGAGTATGGGGTTTGGGGATATCTGTATACGGAGCATAGAATTGGGGGGGGCTGTATACACAGCAGGGGGTATTGGGGTATCTGTAATACACAGCAGGGGGTATTGGGGGGTAATCTGTATACACAGCAGGGAGTATTAGGGCATCTGTATAAACAGCAGGGGGTATTTTGGGTATCTGTATACACAGGTGGTATCTGTATAAACAGCAGGGGGCTATTGGGGTATCTGTATACACAGCAGGGGGTACCTGTATAGCACAGGCAGGGTATTGGGGGTATCTGTATACACAGCTAGGGAGTATTTGGGGTATCTGTATAACGCAGGGGTATTGTGGGATATCTTGTATACACAGCAGGGTATTTGGGTATCTGTATATCACGCAGGGGTTTTATTTGGGGTCCTGTATACACAGCAGGGGTAATTTGGGGTATCTGGTATAGACAGCAGGGGGTATGGGAGTGTATCTGTATACACAGAGGGGGTTATTTGAATAGCGTATACAAGAGATAGGTAGTGGGTATCGTATACACAGCAGGGGGTAACTGTATAGACAGCAGGTTATTTGGGGGTATCTTTATAGACAAAGCAGGGAAGTATTGGGGTATTCTGTAATACACAGAGCTAGGTGTTTTGGGTAACAATCTGTAAAGCAAGGGGATCTGTATACGATAGCAGGGAGTGTATTGGGGTAAAGTCTGGTATACACATAGCAAGGCGAGTATTGGGGTATCTGTTACATAGCAGGGGGTAGTTGGGCTATATCTGTTAGTACAAGCAGGGAGTATTTGGGGTATTTATACATAGCAGGGGGTATTTGGGCTATCTGATAATACACAGCAGGGGTATTGTGGAAATTGTATACATACAGTGGGGTTATTTGAATACTGTATACATAGCAGAAGGTATTGGGGTATCTGTATACACAGCAGGGGGTATCTGTAAAGACAGCAGGGTGTATTTGGGGTATCTTTATAGACAGCAGGGAGTATTGGGGTATCTGTATACACAGCAGCAGGTGTTTTGGGTATCTGTATAAGCAGCAGGGGTATCTGTATACATAGCAGGGAGTATTGGGGTATCTGTATACTGCAGGGAGTATATTGGGGTATCCTGTATAACATAGCAGGGAGTATTGGGGTATCTGTATATACAGAGGGAGTATTTGGGTCACTGTAAATACATAGCAGGGGTATTTGGGGTATCTGTATAACACAGCGAGGGGGTAAATGTGTAACACAGCAGTGGGATTTTGGGGTATCGCTGTAACACAGCAGGGGTATTTGGAGGGTATCTGTGATACAACAGCAGGGGGTATTTGGGTATCTGTATACACAGCAGGGGGTATTTGGGGTACTGTATACACAGCAGGGGGTATTTGGGGTATCTGTATACACAGCAGGGGTATTTGGGGTATCTGTATACACAGCAGGGTGATCTTTGTGCAGCCAAGTTTTCTTCTTCCTGTTTGAGCCATTTCCAGGTCAGAGGTCACTTCTCACTAAGTGTCTGTCTGTCGCTTATCACTGTTACTAAGCGTCTCTCTGTCACATGTCATTTTTCACTGTCTGGCTCATGTCTGTCACCTCTCACTGTCTGTTACCGTGTGTCTAATGTCTGTCACTGTCTGTCACTTCTCACCGT
>VKOC01037662.1:0-16497 GCA_009364415.1 Spea multiplicata | reverse complement strand
GTATAAGGCATTTCTGGGGCAGATGTGCATAACTGGGGGGCAGGTTGGAAAAAAGGAGATATTTTTCTCAATCATAGCTTTAATAAAAAAAATAGTTTACATGAATTAACATTTACTGGTAAAACTTTTTTCCTATAGGGCGGGGTTTTTTTGGGTTCCGTCTTTAATATTCAGGCCTTTTTTCTTTTTTTTTTTTCCTAAATTAATATTCAGATTTGGGGGGGGGTCGTCTTATAATCAAGCCAATACAGTATATTAAAAATTAGGACCCTATAATTCATACAGGCTGTTAAGACGGGGAGTGAAGTTATGAATTGCTTTAGATACCATGCTTGGCTGTCATTATTTCCAGCCAAATGTCATGCTGCATTTGGTGTGCATAATGCCTAGTATAATGCAATTTAGATTAGATTATACAGTTCACTTTACATACCTTACATGTCCCTAGTACCTTTATAACAAGTTTTATTAAAACCCTTTCCTTAAAGTACTGGGTTCATGCCAGTGCTCTGGGGTTCTCCAGACTATGAGGCAAATTTAGGTCAAGCTAGAGCAAATAACACACAAACACAAAAAGTCTTATGAAATATGATTTCTGAGGTATTAACCTAGTGTTGAGTCATTCCATGCCTTTGCTTGTGATTCAGCATTAACTCACTCCACTACTACTGTTGGTGTTTATTTAAAAAGGTTGACATTCATGTATTCATTTTACAGGTGAAACAATTAATTGTTACAATTTGCATCACATCTACATAAAGCGAACGCTCTAGCTGTCATATGTACTTATTGTAGATGGGTGGTCCACCCTTGCAAATGCATTGATGAGTTCTACAGAGTTGCCTCAAAAGCAATTTTCCAGTCACCCCCCAAACACCCAAAATCTGGCATTCAGGAAATGTCTTTGGCTAAACACATTTCCTGATTTTGTGATTTACCTACCTCCCGTCAGCTCCACTCACAGTGGAGTCTGACAAGGCCCACGTGTGGATGCACGGAAAGGGCTCCCACTGATTTGAAAGGATGTGATTTCCTGTCACTGATTGGCTGCTTCACATGGCACAAATAATCAGACCCCAGCATCTACTCACTGTATTATTTTATTATTCATTTCTTTTTAATAAGGCTTTGTCATTTTAGAACACAAAATGTATTAGATGATTAGGAACCATATATTGAATTAACTTTATTTTACTTGTAGCGCTTGTAGTATGTACTGTGGAAAGGGTTAAAATACAATAGGTTTATCTTGTTTCTTTGAACTTGAGAGAGGGTCATTCATTCTTTGGATCTGGATAATCCAACTGTAACGCAGGTCTTTCAACTAAATGTTTATTTAACTGCTTGTTTTAAGGCAAGAATAAACCTGGCATATTTGAGCCCTCCAAGGACTGAAGATGTGAATCTATAATGTAAACTAATGGCATATTACTTTAATTGCAAAGTATCGTAGCATCATAGAATTAGAAAAAATCTTTATTTTTCATCTGGAACTCACGTCTCCACCTTTGCATTGTACTTTCTAAGATCTATAAAATGCAAAGTATTCACATTAACCTTACTGAATAAACATGAATGATATCTCCAGAGTCATCTAAGTATGTTGGGTAAAAAAAAATCTCTGTACATAGACCCTGCTAACAACTTCCTTGCATTAGTGTTATTAGTATGATTGAAATGGACGAATGGACGGATGGACGGATTATGACAAACTCACTGCTCTTTTGCAGTGTGTTTTCCCTTGTTTTTGTTGATTTGTAAGAATGCACAAAACATTTGATTAAAAAAAAAAGTCTGTATGAAAACAAAAGCACAAGTCCACTGTACTACCCACAAGTGTCTTTAGGATGTGGCATCACTGGCATGTGTGAATTACATGACAAGTGTGTTTCCATGGATAGCCTCATCTTATACCAAACTCTTTGGCTGGAACCATTTTTGTTTTTTTCTTATTTGGACAACAAAAAGACTGTGAGCACCAACCACAGCTATCATATTATGGCTATGGTGGCATTTCATTATCAGAGGTTGAATTTAACATAGAAAAACTAATTTCTTTGTTAGATTTCAGCAGGGTCAGTTCAGGTTGATAACCCTGTTAATTTTAAGTGCACTGTGAAAAGATTAAACAGAGGAAAATGGCCAGATTTTACTAAATTATGACGTAAAGTCATGATTTATAAAGACACGGAGGCGAGCATTATGCTTAACTCTTTTCTTTATTCCCTCAGCAGCAAAGAAGAGGAAAAAATGTTAACAAAACAAATATATGTAAAATAGGTAAATACACCAATCACAACACATATGAGCATCCAATGAGTGACCTCCATGGATACCCCTCCTCTTCCTATATAACAGCTTGACTCCATAAACCTTCCTCTTTTCTTTGAACTGGAACCGAAGAACAGCCGAATAGCCGAACAAAAAACAGGACCTCCGGTGAACAAAAGGGCTCGCACCTCAACCACCGAAACGAATGGAAAAAACATCATCCAGACGACAGCAGGACCCCAATGAGACCTCACGCTGGAAAGAGAAAGAGATCGAGAAGAGAATTGAACCAGAAACCGACAAAGGCACAGGAAATCACACGGTAGCATAAAACAAGCCGAAATATATATACAGAACAGCATAGAAAATAATGCATAAAAACAATAAAATCACATAATCACAGTGCATATAAACAAAAGGGTGGGAAATAATAAAAACAACCGTGAAAAGAAGAAAACATGAAATAGCTATATACATAGGGTGGGAATTGTTACGTCGGGTCAGGCACCACAGGTGATGGACCCACGATGCAGAAATGGCGAGAGTATCCGATAAACAAGCCGGGATCGAGGCAGGCAGCACAGGAGCGTAGTCAATACAATAGCCGGGGTTGGGGCAGGCAGCACAGGATCAAAGTCAAACAACAATAGCCGAGGTCTCTCCGATCGCTGAGGTCTCTCCGATCGCTGCTGATATGCTGCGGCAGCCCGATCAGAGCTGTCAGTGGCTGGGAGGCGTGCCTGCTCGATGCGCACGCCCCCTCGTGTGCGTGTCGGACGTACGTCAGTACGCGAGGGGGACGTGCGCGCGGAACGCCGTGGGACCCCGGCCGGACAGGTAGGTGTAACAGGAATAATGCTCGCCTCCGTGTCTTTATAAATCATGACTTTACGTCATAATTTAGTAAAATCTGGCAATTTATAAAGACACGGAGGCTCCCATTATGCTAGTTTAAAGTTGGCCAATAACCACAGAAGAGCAATGGATCAGAGGCTTGAAGTAAAACTCCCTAAACGTAGACTCTCTGGACCAATCAGCCGTCTTAAGAAGATCCTCCAACCGACATCCCAGCAAAGCAGCCTTAGAAGCCATGGCCCCTCTCGTAGAGACCAACAACCACTTGACCCAGCGAGCCAAAGTCGTGGTAGCTACAGGAAATTGAGGCCTGGGAAGAGACAAAAACAGATCAGAATAAATGGTGTACTTAGAAAAGAGGAAGGTTTATGGAGTCAAGCTGTTATATATATTTACCTATTTTACATATATTTGTTTTGTTAACATTTTTTCCTCTTCTTTTGCTGCTGAGGGAATAAAGAAAAGAGTTAAGCATAATGGGAGCCTCCGTGTCTTTATAAATTACTCCGTTACCATAAATATGTTGACCTCAGTGTGCATGGGAAGTCAAGCAAGGCTTTTGTATAACAAAGGAAGTTGAGAGCGCTCGCTAACACAGCGCTGAATGTAAGACCAGATCTGGGTGGACCTCACTAGCTTTACTGTAAATTAAGAAATTGGTCAGGGGAAGGTTTAAACCTCCCAATATTGATCTACCTGCAGCATATACAAGTAAATACCACTCAAGTAAATCTATGATTTAACATAAGTGCATTTACACTATTAGTGCCATGATACTTAAATTAGGAGTATATAGTGCAGAATATATCAAGCTTAGCCCTGGGAAGAATATGGTTACTAATCTTTCCACCATATGGATGTATGTTACAATTAGTACCAGGAAAAAGGCAATCTTTGTATAGATTCTTCAACACACCGATTAACACCAAAATAATTGTCATATAGTACATTTTGTTAAAAAATACCCAGTATTGCCAAGCACATTTAAATGGTTGACTTATGGTCAACCATTTAAATTCATATGAATGAATAGGAAAGGATGTTTTCATTGACAATGTCTTTACGATCTAACATGAAGACTATATACAAATATTAATCATACATGACATCAGATCCTTTATTTTTTCTTAGTACTATGTTTGCCCTATCATGTCTAACATTCACTAATTGCGAATTCATGCATCGCATCTGACCCTTCACCCTTATAACTTCTTCAAATGAATGAACCTATTAGACATTTGATTATTGTTAAATATTTAAGTACTTTTCAATAGTCATGTCATATAGTTTCCCTAGTTTGAAATTATATTTCATTTTAAGTGGTTCATGTGTGATATATTAAAACACTGCACTTTCCAAGTCCAACTCACTACTGCCAACTCAACTACCTAACTGGCATCCATTTGACTGCAGCACAGTTGAGCTCATCCAAGGTAAAAAAACAAAAACTCCCTCATCTATGTCTACTGGGAAAGGTTAAATAAATTAACCTATGGAAGGCAAGAACTCTTCCTGTGCCCTCCACTTTCCCCCATTTAACAAGAATGGACTGAAACCAATAAGTTGAAGTCCCACTGGGCGCCAAAAGATGTATTCACCGATGTGTTAAAGTAACCTAACCCTTTAGAGAGTCACAAAGCATACTGCTCCTTTCGTCGCTGTCATGTAGGATGGTGCAGTTAAGGTACAAAAAAATAAAAACAATGTAATAAAATAAAATCAACTACACTCTGCCTATCACCCATAACCTTTAACTTCTCCAGGAAATGTACAATCTGTGTGCCAAGAAGAATGTGAATATCAAAGTTTTCCAACACTGTCAAAGTATGGCTTCTGATTTTCTGCACATTTAAATTGGCCATTTCAGTTCATTCTTGTTAATAAAAAGACAAAATTAGTAAGCATATTGTTATCTTCCTGTGCATTGTAAGTAATCACAATTGACACATAGAGAATTGTGCACTGTAAATATGATGTTTTCTGTGGACACAATGGGATCAACAAATGTATTTAAACATTATACCATGTAAATCATTTTTTATGGCAAACACATAAGGAGTGATTTACTTATACATGTGCGTGTATGTATATTTGTAGAAATATACTTATTTGTGTTAGTTTCACATCACTAGGCAATTGCAAAATAAGCACGTCCTTCCTGTAGCAACCACTTTTGTTTTATTTAGTGGAGGGTTTTGCTAATTGTAGATTTTGTCTCCGTTAACTCATGAGTCATACATTCTTCCGTTTATTATAAGTTCAATATCAGGTTTCTGGAGGAAGTAAAAAAGCAAAAACGTTTTCCCTGTATTGATTAATTTACTTTTGGGTAGTGCTGCAGTCATTCAAATTAAAGGCTAGCACAACTGACCAGCCTTCACCGAGCTTGTATGCCCTTGCATGCTGACGCTCACAAATCAACTGAAACATTTATTAGCATGTGACGGAGACCTGTACTCGGACTGAGTAGCTCCGCTGTAGAAATCCTTCTTGCCATGAATGCTCAATTGCTCAAGGGATTAACCCTTCATATTCTCCCAAGCACTAGCCGAGACTTAGTGTAGGGGTAAAACAGTACTCACTTTATTGAAGACAGCACAGGTATTTATACACAACACATGACAGGATTAGTGTTATAATCTCATCAACTAGCAGAAAGCTCGGCGCTGCCATACAGTTCTATGGGCAGCAATGACAAAGTGTCACCATTTGGCCGTGATTCAGAGGGAGCGGCGTCAATCCCGGGGAAGAGCTCAGGGTCCGAAGATGTTATGGTCCAAAAAGCGACGCAATCCTAGGTTGGGACCCTTCCCCGGGAATAATCTGCGTGGTAGCCAAGCCAGAGTTTCATAGCTGCAGCTGGGTAAACCCCAGTCCTAAAGATTGGTTCCCAAACGAGTTCCCTTCTCTGCAACCACCACCGAGTGTTGCCCACCACAAGCTTAATGTAACCTCAAAAGAGCGACGTGGTGGGACAAATGGCCTTTGAAGTGATGCAGTCCCAATTGTCCGTGGGCATCACCGTGCTTCATCACTGCCGTACTGTTCCATAAATTTGCGGGTAGGTCCCGGTCAGGCGCATCGAGCGTTTCCTGGCTTGTAGAGCCTCCACAGCTGGAAAGTTCATGGGAGTCTGGTTACGACAGACCAGATGGGGTTTGTCATTCACCCTGTGCCCCACAATGAGCATAGGGTTACTTAGACATAAGAGGGGACTGGGCAGACAGGTAAGGAGTCTCCCGGGAATACACCAGTGCCCCCATTCAAACTCAAACATACTGCCATGTGTCCTTAGCCTCAGGGGGTTACTGTGGCATAGCAAAAAAATATCTTTTTTATTATTCTTCCTTTGGGTAGGCTACCTAGAGCTTTCCCTCTGAGGGAAGCTGCTCTATTAGAGGATGGGATTAGCTTTCTGTAGAAAGAGAGGTAGCTGTGCATGTGGCAGGGCTAGGTTTGGGTGGAACAGGGTTAGTTGTGAATAGGGATAGGGCTAAAAAGACCAGAAAGTCTTAAGAAGGTGGGGACTAGAGAAAGAGGAAAGCAATCCGGAGACCCAGAGAAGCACCTCCTTATCCAAAGACCTTAGATCAAATTGAAAGATTTCCCAGATATTCAATATAAATAAAAATAGGTACATTAACTTAAAAGAATGACACACAAAAAAAAACAAAACTGCTAACTGCAGGTAAAAATCTCAGTTAAGAAAACATGCAAATCCCATCTGCCACTATTGGAAAAACTTATAGTCTACTCAATTTTATTTTTATGGTTTGACAGTGGAATGTACCTGTGCCGATAAAATAAGTATTTGCTTTCCTTTATGAAAATGTTACAAGTGAGCCTTTATAGATAAGAAACGGAAAAACTATTTTCTAAAAAAAAAAAACCCTTAATTTTACATTAATTATTTAATAATGCTATTATTGATAATACTATTTTTAATGTTGGCTCATATATATTAAAACTATTAGAAGATAGGTGGTTGCAGTGAAAAGTGTATTTTGCATGCCTTAAAAACCTTACCTTCTAAACATCTGTAAGTTCTCTGAAACTGGCATTATATGTTATACTGTCCTCAAAATTCCTGGCATCTTTCTAGATTATGGGTCTCTCTGGGTCTTGAATGTTTTCACCCTTCCCCAATACTTTTACGATTGAGGTCTCTTTTTGATAGCACAGAAAGCTCAATAGAAATAATTACCACCATTTTGCCATTGTATACTGCATTTACACATGTTTAATACTAGTTGAGGGATTTTATTTTACACCAGTAGTGATTTATATGTCTATTTGAGCACTTATTCAAATGACAATACGCTTTAAATAAAGCTTTAGCAAATAAATGGATACCAACATATACCAAAGGCTGTGGTCGGGTTGCAATCTTTGATTTTATGTTTGTCTCCATGATGCATTGTGTTTATTCTACAGTAGTGCCTTACTAAAAGACCAGCCTTGGAACAAGTGAATCGGTGGAGGGCCACCATGACCAGGGTAAGGATCATGGATCACACTAACACCCAATAATTAAGGGGATGAACTGATTCTCATCCTCAGCCCGTTTGCATGGTCTTGGCATGCTTTTCCATGAACTTCCTTTCCCCAAGCTAATGAGGCAGGTAAAGGGGGTGCTTTTTTGGCAGGCCATGTGAGTTTTAAGAAAGGAGAAATTCCCACTCTCTGTCCTCTCTTTTAGGAGGACATTTTGATATGTGAAGTGTCAGATGGCAGTTGATGGTTACCGTTATAGTTATTAGTGATATGTGGTTGGCTGGTAAGGTGCTGAGGTATGGTTGCCCTCGTGAAGCCAAAGCTTACGGGCAGATGTACAGAATACTCCCTGGGCATACGCTCAGGTGATTCCGATGTTGCTGTTTTGCTGCTGGTCTTTTGATCCAGGCACTCTCCACGGGTGATTTATCTGGTTACACCCATACCACCCGTGATACTTTTATTTGGTTTAATTTTGGCACTTAGTATAGTATAATATAGTAGACTCAAAAAACACTGCAGTCCATTGAGTTCAACCTTTCACACATACCTACTTCTAAAGTTTACTAATTATGCCACAACAGGGAAGAAATCCTTCTTGATTCCATAGTATCAGATAACTCCCTGGATCAACTTGTAATACTACTGTTCTTTTATGTTATGCTTAATCAGAAAAGCATCCAGACCTTTCTTAAAAATATTCACGGCGTTGGATAATACAACATCCTTAGGCAGAGAATTCCATATTCTTATTGCTCTTACTGTAAATCTCCTTTCTTGAGTTTCAACTGATGACCCCGTGTCTTTTGTAGAGACCTCTTGGTGAACAGATCACTAAGGAGCTGTTTAAACTGACCTTTTTATGTATTTGTACATTGTGATCAGATCTCTTTTCAAGTGAAAACAAATTAAGTTTTTCTAGTCTTTCCTCATAACTAAAATTCTCCATTCCTTTAATTAACTCTGTAGCCCGCCTCTGCACTTTCTTCAGCTCCAAAACACTGGTGCCCAAATGTGCACTGCATATCCAAGGTTAGGTCTCACCATTGCTTTATAAAGAGGTAAAATTATATTTAATACTCCTCGTTATACATGCTTACTGGTTTTTGCAACCACTGACTGGCACTGCACTTTGTTGGTCAGATTGATGCAAAGTTAATGGTGGTATCGTATAGGTTGAAATAAAGATGTTATAGGGGTGTCATGGTTGGGATGATTGTAAGCATTAACCTTGGCCAATTTTAACTAAGGCTGAATAAACAATCTTGTTAAAAAATGCTCACTTGGGTATTGAGGGCCGAGTTTGGCAATACTAAAGTCATGACAATTCTACAAGGAGGAAATGTTCAATTTGTAATGGATGAAAAGTTTTTATACAGTTCTATAAATAATGGGGGGTATAGTGATAAAAGATGATATAAAAGAGGATAAAGGACTAGCAGCCTCAATGAATATAAAAAATAAAGGAAAGGCACCTCGGTTAGTAAGACTAATTTGTTACTTATAAGTTTATAGAGTAAGAGGTACTACTTCAACTGTCTAAGGTATTTAGAGGTATCTAGAGTTATTAAAAGGGCTTAGTGGTGTACTAGCCAAAGTTTTCACTGATTTATTTAACCAATCATTGTTAACGGGATTAGCATATGTGCTGCCCATTAAAAAAAAAAAAGGAAGGAGGGTGGAGTCACGCAATTACAGGCCTGTGAGTCTTACATCAGTACTGTGGAAATTAAGGAAAGTTATTATATAGGATAGGATTCTTGAACATATAAAACCACATAAATGTATTTTCAAATATTTTTATTAAAGTTTTTTTTCAAAAAACATTTTTGTAACAAAACAAATAATACAAAATTATACATAGTACATTCAAAAGCATACTTGAATTTAACAGCATAGTCTGGGTTTGGCAACATACATACAATACATGTCAAAAAAAGACAAGAATGTTCAATATATACAAAAGAACAGCAAAAAATTATAAAGAAAATATGAGTGTTAACATTTAAGGATTATTTATTGCAATAGTGTTTAACCTTATCTTACCAAGAACCCCAAGAAATACATAATTTGTCTAATTTTGAAGAGAATGGCCTAGTATGTAACTCATACATTTTGTTTTCCATGACACATTGTATCAATTTCCCAATACCTGGGACATTTGGGGATTTCCAATATCTTGGCAAAACCAATGTGGCCGCAATCAAAGTATACTTAATAATAATTTGGTCAATACTATTTATTCGGTGAGTCCTTAAACAGTACCATTTGAGGGTTTAAATTGGGAAAGTCTCATGAGACCATTTTCACCAATGTATATACTATTTTCCGGTAGTTCTTCAATTTCCTACAACTACAAATACAAATATGTGAAGTGATCCCTACCTCACCACAACCTCTCCAGCATCTATCAGATGCATCCGGAAAGATTTTCTTTAAACGAGAAGGTACCAGATACCACCAATAACAAATTTTGTAATGATTCTCATGGTGATTAGCATATGGGGTGACACCTTTCAAATTTTTAATCATCCTATACCAGTCCTTTAATGAAAAAACTAGTTTTTAATTCCCTTTCTCCATAAAGTCTAACTTAACAATATTAGTGGAAGAAAGAAAAATGACATGAATTTCAAGATCAGAAACAACATGAGTTTACTTCAGGGAGATGACGCCAGACTAATCCTATTGAGATTTTTGATTGAGTGACTAAAATGATAGATCAAGGTGGCGCAGTAGACATTGCTTATCTAGATTTCAGTAAGGCTTTTGACACTGCCCTGCAAAGAAGACGTATCAATAAACGGCAATCTCTATCAGAAGATAGGTAAAATGTGGTCATAAAGGGACAGACATGGTCAGCAACAATACTCAGGTAGGCTGTTGCGTTTATGTATTGCTCAGTTGGTACTAAGGTACCCAAAGTGTGCCAAGAAAATGTCCCCCACACCATTACATAACCACCACCAGCCTGAATCGTTGATACAAGGCAGGATGGATCCATGCTTTCATGTTGTTTTACGCCAAAGTCTGACCCTGCCATCTGAATGTCGCAGCTTTTCTCTTTTTTGAACCCTGTTCTGTAAACCCTAAAGATGGTTGTCCGTGAAAATCCCAGTAGATCAGCAGTTTCTGAAATACTCAGACCAGCCTGTCTGGCACCAACAACCACACCATGTTCAAAGTCACTTAAATCCCCTTTCTTCCCCATTCTGATACTCGATTTGAAATACAGCAAGTTGTCTTGGCCACGTCTACATGCCTAAATGCATTGAGTTGCTGCCATGTGATTGTTTTAGCAAGCAATTGAACAGGTGTACCTAATAAAGTGGACAGTGAGTGTATATATATCTAGATATATCTAGACATATTCCGGCCTACCATGGCAAGTCTAGGGTGGCCGTAGCTCCTCTACCCCATAACAACCTTAGGGCCCCTGCAATACCACTAATCAGAGAGCAGGGAAACCATTTGCTGTCCCAACCAGCCCTTTAACACTATGAAGGGCTGCACCCAGTTGGCACAGTTTTCCATTGTTTCCTTCCGCATCTGGGATATGATGTCACATCCAGATGCCCAGAAGCAGAGCAGTGCAGAGGGGGCGGCAGGCAGCGCTGTCCTTTGTTTGGCCCAAGGCCGCACCAAAAAGTAAATACATCACTGTGTACACCATGCATGTTAACCGATGCTTGCCATTCATTGTGAATGAAGTGTAATTTTTTTTTCATGTCCTGAAAGTCAGGATTGTTCAGGTATTAGTGGCTCAATTTACAGTAATTCAAGCTTACATCATTCCTCCATTGTAGACCTGATCTCAAGTTACATCATAGAAGACACAGATCTACACTATTATAATGCTGTCTTATAATTTTGTGTTTTACCCACTAGAAGTAATGCAACCTGAAGTTTCCTCTTCTATAAAATATGTCTACTGCAATTTATGGATGTGCTCTACTACAAAATACAGTTCTGCCACCCTTTACTGTCTGTAAGGCAGTACATGTTAAACAACTGCATTCTGCACTGTTCAGTGTACAGCATATAATTTACGCTGTTAACATAGTTGATTATTGAGTGTGTGCTATAACACAAATTATGTAATTTAGTTGTTTAGCTCAATGTAAGTTTTTCTGTAGTAAACATTCACAATATCACTAATATAACCCCTCAGTACTTGACTATATTTGATTGTAAAATCCATTTAAAAAGAATGAACAAGAAAGAGTTAATATTAGTTAGATATTATTTAAGAGGAGTCATTGCTACTATGTAGGAACATGGGATAACTATGCGCTTTCCAAACCAGGTCTCTGACCGTCGTAAAAAACATATGTTGTTGCCATAGATTCTAATGGTCCTGCTTCCCTGTTGGAAGTTTTTGGGTGTAAGTGCAAAGAATTTTTTGCTTCATTAGTTTTTGAGGTTGTCTGGTGTAACTTCACCCAAAGAGTCAATAGCAGTAATATGGAAAGATCAACAGTTGCAATACTGTTCGGTTGGGACAACCTAGTATTTCAAAAGGCTTGTTGCTTTCTCTGTGTACCTATCAATATTTACTCATCTTCCTCCATTGCAAATATTCTTAAACTGGTTTTATTGTTAGGACAATCAGAGTTTAAGAAATCTATTAATCTGCTCGCAAGCCTTGAAGAGGACCCTGAGAACTTGAACGTGACATTTAGGTGATCTGGAGAAGGTGTTTACTTAGTATTTTGTGATTTTCCAGTGAAGGATATGCTTATTATTGTTCTGGACTTTCTTTACCGTCATGAGGACGTCAGTTTAGAAATTCCACTTTCTATTGCCTCATTCATCATTTCCCATTTCTAATGTTTCATTTTTTATTAGTATCTGATGTTGAGGTGTCTTGATTACTACTCTTGATTTGGTCACAATTTTAAACCATAATATTGCAAGCAGGTAACCTTTATAGCACTACTAATGTAATGTCTTCCTCTGTCTAAACCTTGAAAATCCCTAAATCTAAATCTTTCTACTCGCCTCACCCCCTTGACACCCTTAGCAGGTACACAGTGGTGTGAAATTGTGAAGCCAGCTATCTTAATATGTTATGATTGAGGTCCATTCTCCTCAATTAATGTCATATACTAAAGATAAAGGAATTAGAGTTGACAGTAGCATACCTAAAGGGGGGTAGGGGGGGAGGTTTTCGTTGTTCAAACCGAATACTGAATAAACTAATTTGGTGGCGGGTAAACATACACGAATACGAACAACATGAAGGATCTTTGTGTTCGTCTTTGTTAATATCTCCTACATAATTTCCCTGGTCCCTTCCCACTGCCTCTAGCCTAGCTTCTCAACGCAGCATCACAGGGGTTAATGGGAACGGGAATCCGTAGGATGGTGCCAGTAGTTAAGGTCCAGGAAGCGAAATTAGCCTGGGTAGGGCCGGACTGGGACTAATAGCAAACGATTTGCTATATAAATAACTATAAAACATTATTTTTATCAAATTATTTGTATTAAAATGCCAGAAAGCAAAAGTGTTAAAAGGCCCTAATAAATGAAATACATTACACATAGTGGAATCAAAACATTTTCTACTGCAAACGTGTTTAGATGAAAAAAAGTGATCACATTATTCTTCACGGTATTCTTATAAGAAACTTTTATTTCTTTATTAATTCCTGTAAACAATTTTTTCATATTTAATAAAAGCTATGATTGAGACATTTTTGGTTTTTATTTCCTTTTATTTGCCAACCTGCCCCCCCCCAGTTATTCACATCGGCCCCCAGGCTTGCCCACTCTCCCCCTATATGCCACTCTGCCTTCAGAAGTGCCTTGTACCCAATATATACCACCCTGCCATATAGGGCATACAGGAGAGGTATATGGGATTTCTGGAAGCAGAGTGGCATAAAGGGGGTTAAAAGGCATATCATGGGGCACTCTGCCTCCAGAAAATACTTATGCCCCCCTATATGCCACTCTGCCTCCCTGAAATGCTTTATACCCTCCTATATGCCACTCTGCCTCCAGAAATGCCTTATACCCCTATATGCCACTCTGGCATATAGGGGGCTAAAAGGCATATCATGGGACAGAGTGGCATATAGGGGATTAAAAGGCATATCATAGGTAACACTGGGGGGGGGCTGAAAGGGGACAGAGGTGGCACTGGGAGGGGCTGATTGGGGACAGAGGTTGACACTGGTAGGGGCTGCTTGGAGACCAGAGGTCACACGGGAGGGTGAATTGAGGACAGAGGTGACACTGGGGAGCTGAATGGGGACAGCAATGAAATGAGGGGCTGATTGGGGACAGAGGTTTAAAAATAATTAAATAATATGCATGGCATATTAAATAAATAAAAAAACAAGTATTATAGTAGCGCCGGCTGTCGGCATCAGCATGCAGCGGCCGTTTAGATTAGATTTCGGGCGGCCTGGCCTGCCCAGCCCGCCCCTGGCGCTGGAGGAGGCCTCCAATACCGTTTGCAGCCACTCAATGGCTGTTTTTAATGTTAGCCTGCCGGCCCACCAGGAAATTTCCCGGTATCCCTGTGGGCCAGTCCGGCGCCGAGCCTGGGATGGAAATAAAGTTAACCTCAAAATATTAAGTGAAAGCTAAGGATTTAAAAGTTCTTTAGAGCTTATCTCTAGTACTGTAGTTATACAGAGTTTTTAATCATAAATAAATCCTTTGCTAATTATATTGTTTCCATGTATGTCATTGGACACACCTCGACTGACCATCTGGTAACCAGACAAATGCAAGGTGGGCTTCTGGTTGACAGAGCCAAACAAGATCTGACGCTCTAGCATGACCTTAAAAACATAGTGTGTGGCCACTCATATCTAGTTGTTGGCTACAATTATATCATAAGGCTCGATGTCTCCAGTCCAGCCCTATAATTAAAAATGAACACCTAAAACTAAATTCTATTCAATATCGATTAATATCTAATTTTAATAGCAAGGTTTCCAAAATGGTTAAACCACTGGAAACTTTAAATGTCCCTAATTTGTTACTCCTTCACTCTTTGTTACAAATTAATATTCTCAATGGAGCAGAAACGCCTTCACAGTATTTAAAGAAGTTGATCATCCGTACCTTGTGCACCAAATGCTTGTTCCCTTGAGTAACTTCTGTCAAAGGCAGAGATCATCAGCATTCTGATTTTCAAGTGGAGTATAACATGACAGTATACAAAGACAACTTGTATTGTTTGCAGTTGCTTCATCATCACTCACTATATTAATGGAAATGTTATCCCCATACTATAACATAACACTTCACACTTCATTTTATAAAGTTTTATTTGCATACATAAGACATACAAATCAATTTTCTCAAGAAAATACATCAAATCATGGCCGAATGGAAGACAATTTACACGCACCACTTCTTTAAACTGTGTACATGCCCTGTGAAATTTAAATTGTGCATGCACACTGCTGGGTAACAAACTGTGTATCATCTTAGTGCACATGCATAGATGCTATAATTCCTGTTTTTTTTGTTTTTTTAAGGACACTTGTATTTCAATTGAATGATTGTAAAAATTTTAAACAAACCATTTGTAGATAAATAAATGTAGGTCATTTTGCCCACTGGTGGTGGCAAAGCCTTTGTCTAGAAAACAAAAAAGCAGAGAGTATTTGTTTCTTCCTGGACACTTCACCTTGACCCCTCAACAAAAACTTTAATCTACATACACTGATTGGGGATTGGAAGGTTATTTACTGGTTTGAATTATGCCCATATTCTACACCCATGGGCGTAGGAACCCCTAAAAATCATGGGGGACAGCATTTTCCCCCATCAGATCCCCACTTTCTCCCCATCTCTCACACCCCCTCTCCCCCCTTCTCACACTATCCAAGCCCTCTCACACACTGCTGAAAACGACCACTCGGCACCGTCTCTCTCCTCCTGAGGTGTTTCTATTGGGGGGGTTCCTACGGCCCTGGGGGGGATTTCTTAATTATCCGTCCCCCCACATGAGTTACTGGGGGGGATCTGTCTCCCCCGGTTCCTATGCCCATGCCTACACCCTACCTGAGAACTTCAGACTACTGACCTGTCCATATGAACTTCACCACAATTAACTCATCCAAGCCCACGCTGTCCCTCAACTCCATTTATTTGAGAGGAGAACAAGAGGCCATAGGCTTAAACTGAAGGGGCAGTGGTTTATATGTAATCTAAGGAAGTTTTACTTACATTTGTGTATTCGTTCAAATTTCAGCTTTAAAGAAAAATGCCAATTTCTTTAATTTGTACGAATGTCTGCAAATGAGGAGGGACCCCAACAAAACAAGTGAAAACAAAGCAAAAAGCTCAAAATTTTCATTTCACACTCTCTCTCTCTCTCACACTCTCTCATGCTTTCTCAAAGTGTGCCTCTACTTCCCTGGCAGCTTCCCTGTCTTTGTCTCCATTTCTTCAGTTCTGCTTATTCTCTAGCCTATTCTTGTTATTCTGTCTTTTTTCTTTGCCTGCTTATCTCCAGTATCAGCTCCGTTAACCAGGCCTCTCAGAGTACTTCTGAAAAAGGGCACTGCTCTTTGGAGGAATAGAGAAGAGGCTGTCCCCATGGGGCACGCACATGGCTCTGCCCTTTTGCAGAAGTACTCCAAGAGGGAGGCCAGAATACTGCAGAAAGGTTCGTGGAGAAACAGAGGCATTTCTACACCTGCATGAGTGAGGGTTAGTTATATGAAATTTTGTTTCCGAATGGAAAAAAGCCTCTGAGTTACGTCCGAGCCAAAAGGGCAGAAAATAAAAACAATAAAAACTCTTTTGCACAATAAAAATTTTTTTTTGCACTAGCTTAGTTTTTCTTTGCTGAGAGGATTATATATAAATGAAATAGGCTCCCATTATAGGTGGTAGAGGCTAGACTTG